>RJWT010004520.1:0-33147 GCA_004365215.1 Cuniculus paca
TCTCCTATTCAGGAGATTGTGCGTGGGGAGGGAGCAGGAAGATGGTGATTAATTTGGAGAGCAGGGACAGGAACCTCGAGACTGGGTAGCCCTGGTCTCTTCATCCCGACTCCTTTTGCTAGCAGTGAGCCACACTTTCTCAGCCGGGGCCAGGGCTGAGGAATTTCTGCGAAAAACCGGGGTCCGGGGAAGTCGCGGCGACACTGGCCCAGGTATTCGTGCCCAGCTGGTGCACAGGGGCGAGCGCAGAGCGGGTGCTCGCGCTGTCTGCAAAGCGGGCTGCTGGGGACTTGTGAGAGAGAGCGGAGGAGGGCAGGTGTGCAGCGCCTGCTGGGTGGCTCCGCGGTAAGGGAGCGGCCGCTTAGCCCTCGGAGAAGCGGGCTGGGGTTCAGCCCCTCGCGCGAGAAATATAGAGCACCCCGCCGAATAGGTAAAGGTTTGGCTGGACAGACGCGTGCGCGATCGCGCGCTCCCGCTGGGGCGTTCGTGTCCGGGTAGGACAGAGACAGTGCGCGTGCGCGAGGAAATGGGCACTTGTGAAACACCTGGGTTAGTGCAAGGTAGTCTCCTCCGGCAACCATGTGGGCTCTCAATCCAGCTCCACCATCTCTATGATGTGTAAGTTGGAAGGGCCATTTATTCTGTCCCTCACTTTCCCTTTCCGATGAATACAAATAATATCTACACATTCTGTACAGGATTGTGGTAAGACTGGAATGAAACAGGTCAAGTGGATAATTTACCCTGTGTCTGATGCATCATACAGTTCAAAAGTTAGTGATTGATTGCATTTCTTTTAATATTAATCCAAAAGTAATTGGGTTTGATGGATTTTCAATTTCTCTGCACCTTTATTGAGGGTAAGGCAAAATTCTGGGCTTTCTAACTTTTAAAATTAGAAATCTTTAAGATTAATCTCAATATTATTCTTATTACAACCTAGCCTAATTCTTAGTTCTGGCTTGTAGTAAACGGGAAGATATAAATTGGCTAATTGCTGGTCAAGTTCAACTTTCAATATATTGATGGTCAGATACATTTAGAAAGCTATTTGGAGAAATTTTGGGTAACAAGAAAAGCTTATTCTGAAGCTTTGTGTGTAAAATTTCATGTGTAAAATTTCACTTTTACCTATCCTTGTTGTAGTTGAGTTTATCTTTATTTCAGTCTCTTACAACTTTCAGGATTTAACCTGATTCTAGAGTCTAGTATACACCCTGACTTTCCATTTTATGGCCTGAAGTGTGTGGATTTATCTTTAGTAATGGCAATGTCACTATAATTGTTCCCTGCAAACTCATTGTTATTGGTTGATAGTGTCATTGAACAAATGGAGACAAATAGTTATTACCAGCCAGATGTGAGTATTGACTATGACAGTTCATTAAAATCTCTTTCAGGGCATGTTTGTATCTACTTCATTGCAGATACAGAAGACTATAGGTATTAATATATAATTTCCAGGTTATTTTCTGTTCCATGTTGATTTACATGTCTCATCCTTTAAAGACTATAGATGTTTATTGATATCTTATACTTGTAAAGACTATAGATAATTTTTGATACTTGTGCATAAATAGAAAGGTTCTATAAGTGTTCCAATTTACCTAGTGGTGAGGAAGCTGTACTATGGAAATTCTTGCATGTCTGACAGGAGTTGATACTGCATGTAATATATTTTATTACTTTTAAGTTACTACACCCTATTAAATGAACCAGTTTTAAATATTTGTAATGAGTTTATTAAATTATGGTCATGTCCTGATAGACTTGAGGCATTGAAGTGACAGATATTACTATCAGAAAGATCCTTTATGACATTTATGATAGACTTCACTTTGTAAAAACATTTGCTGGACAGAAGGCTGAAATCTTTGAAGACCAGAGATTGACCTATAAAGTTGCTTTGTAGAAATAATTCAGCCTCATTTCCTTTTATGGAGAATTAAATAAGGAAAATGACAGTGGCTAATATGGGATCTTAGTAGTTTTTAACTAATAAAGGAAAATTAAGTAATAAAGGGGAACAAATGGTATCAGATTTGAAAGAATGATTATCAAGAAATCCTGGAAGCATCTATTCAGGTAATGGAGTATTGCTTCAAGTTTGGTTTTTTTCTTCACTCTCATCTTCACAGTGAATATGTCATCTTTCAAGATACCTTGAGGAATTAGTGTGACAGCTTGTCTGAAACTCATGGGATAATTTACATATCATTTCCCAGGGGCTTTGGCATTTAATGTTCCATTTATTAGAAATTAGTTTGCCCTTTGATTTATAACAGACAGCAGCACGATACAGTCCAATGCATGCAGGAACAAAGTTTAGCTTTCAACCATTTTATATTTCCTTTAAAAATCTAAACAATAATGCATTTAGAAGGCTTAAATTAAGCCAAAACAAAGGACATAACAGGAAGACATGACAGATGCTAAGGAGGCATTGAGTTCTGAATTCAGGGAGACAGTTAATGTGCAAAGGTGTAATCAGGAAGATGAACTCCTCTGTGTTCCAAGGCTATTTTCAGCGAGAAACTGTATCATCTGATTCAATCAGCATTCATTGTTATTTTTTCAAACCAAGTCTGAGAATACTATATTTTCAATTACAAGCATTTTGATTACAGCTTCATTCTAACTAATTCAGTCTGAAGAGAATGCAATTATTATGGTGATTTACATACAATATGCTAAGTTAACACAGCTAATGAGTGAAAGCATAATATTCTTTCTATTCATTCCTGGAAAAATATTGTGCTAAGCAATCTTTGAAAGAAAGAATTACATTATTCCCTAGCATTTTATGTCTACCTACAAGTTGAATTGGCATTGAGCCATTTTCTCTGCTATTAAAGTGAAATCTCTCACATTTTGGTGATCACGAGCCTCTTCCCCTCCCCTTGGGAAGGACTGGAAACAATTCTCAATTTAATTAGATATGGTGCTTTCTCTTTTCTGTACATCTTTATTAGAGGAAAGAGTATGTATTTTCTAATTTTGGAGGCTGGTTAACACCTCAAACATTACTAATTGCTGGAGTTTATTTTATGTGTGTCGCAATAGTGTAGTTAGTTAATTATAGCTTTCTCATTAGCACCACGTAGAGAATAATGAATTAACACATCCATCTGATCAAAAGAACATCTAAGTATATCTTCTGAGAATAAAAGTGTTATTGTGCTACCAAAAGTCACTATAATTTTCCCAAGAAATAAATTGCTTGAAATTCTCCAGCACTGGGTTAGGAAGCTTGATGAATGAGTTGGATTAATCACAAACAAGAGAGAGTAGAGCCGTGGTTGCTTGGCAACCCAACATTATTCTGCAATTTCTTCTGGTATATTTATCCAGTAAACTAGAAAATTCTGTTTTGTTAACGAATGTTTTTAGTCAGTGCACAAATAGACCATAACTAATTGAGATTTTATGTGTTGTGGATAAAAAATGATCCTGCTTACCTTCCCATTGTATTTAGATAATAAAAACACAAAGAAGCACATTCTGCTTTCAACTTTTAAAATTTTCTCTAAACAATGTTTATTTCATTTTCATATAAATTTGCTCCCACCAAAGAACACAATTTGTTTATCCCTTTGAAAGTCAAATTATTAGCAATGTGGGTGCGCTTATAAAAAAATACAATAAGAATCAAAAATAGAGTTTGAGGTGAAATGAATTCTTCCAAATTCATGGTTTGCCATTTGAACTGGCAAATTAGGTCATATTAGGGTAAGTATGCTAGTCACCTCAAATAATGGTAGCAGATTATCATAATGATATAACCATAATGAATTTGGCAAATATGTGAATACACCCTGTGTGTTGACCAGGGTTTCTTTTCCTGGTGGTTTTATCACATTCTCTCCATTGTGGTGTTTGGCTCCATTTTACTTCCTCTGTAGTTGCAGACATAGGAAATCAGCAAAACAATTATTTTCCCTTCTTCTGAACCATTTCTTTCCAACTCCAGGAACTACAATCATACCATTTTCCTATATGGTCTATGATTTTAGTGTGGGTCACAATTCCATTCTTATATTATGAACTCTGAGGACAAAAGTTCGATTTTATACATCTCATAAACCCTTACTGTGTCTGACACAGTGGAAAGCTAATTGGTATAGTGGTTAAATGCATTGGCTACAATAGTTAAGCTGCCAGAATTCAAAACCCTAATCTGCCAAGGTGTGTAGCTTGGGCTAAGTAATTTTGATTTCTCTAAGACTAATTTCTTCTGTGGAAATTGGATACATTGCATCCATAACTAGTTCATGTGTGTAATTGTGAGCATTGTATGGGACAAACTTTGTAGAACTTTATAGTATTCCACAAATTCTGGCTTTCTTTTATAATAATTGTTATGCTTCCATATCATGCTCAGTGCGTAGGTGGGCAATGATAGAGTTGTGTGTATTTGTGTATGTGTGTGTGTATTCATGTATGTTAATAAGCGCGACCTGTAGTCATTGGTGCTATTAAATGGAAACTTGTAGATACTTATTTGAATTAAATGCGTATGAACAAATAGTGATTGCTTTCCATGTTTGAAAGTTCGGATGAGTAGTGACTCTACAATATGATTGAAATTGGAAATATCTAGAGGTTTTCAATACCATCAACCTACTTAATTCCAATCAGAATCTCAAGGGATGACCAGGCATCTAGATTTTCGAAATCTTCTAGTGAGATTCCAAAACACTATCAACTTTGACAATGACCACCTTAAATCTGGGTATGTCTTCCATTATGCTTGAGACATTAAGACACAGTTACCTTGGTGTCATGAAATGTGGTCGGAAAAAAAAACTTTGGCATACTACTGAGGATTTTCTTAATAAATTCTCTTGGTTTAAGTAGTACTTCATTCTCTGAAAATCTCAAATGCACTTTTCATTTGCTATATATAACCTCATTTTTTCAGCAAATGTCTCTATGAAGATGATAGGAAAGGGGCCATTAGCCTGATTTTGCAGATGAATAGAGTAAGCTACACTAAAATTAAGTGGTTTCACTAGATTCATACATATAACATATCAAGATTTCTGAATTTTTAGTTCTGAACATATGTCTGTCTTACCTTAAGATTTATAATTAGGGAGGAAGAGATATTGGCTTAAATTACTGTGTAAAAAAACTCTGTAGAGGTGAGAATTTCAACCATTTTTGTTGTATTTGTTCAATGTAAAGCAAAATAGACTTAAAAAAAAACTCAAAAGAGGCAACATCATCATTTAGAACTCAAATCAATGTCCCTTTAGACTGAACCCAACTTGAATATTTAATTTGTTCAGCTTAAGAAATGTTTAAGAAAAATTTCAATCAACGTGTAAAAAGTGGAGATCTTAAAATTTGTTATGTTCGACTGATCTTGAAAAAAGTTCTCATAGCATTGTGTTCGAATGCTCAGGTGATGAAGAGTGGCTGAAATAGAGTGGTATATATCTTGATGATCTTGATAGAATTACTGTTCTGTATTATTTTTGGTCAAAACCTGGTCTCATATTATCTTCAATTTAGTCTTCTCTTATTCCTACTCTGAAGGGGCAAATGAAAGTAGTTAACTGGAAATCAGCATGTGTTGCTAAGGTACTGTTGAACCAGCTCTTCTCCAGGAGAGAGAAAGTTTCTGGAAAGAAGTATGACTAGTAGCTCTGGAGAAAGTACCAGGTAGGACCTGCAGCTTTTGACAGATGAACATAGTTGCTGTCTAATCACAAGGCATTGCATCTGAGGATGGTCTGTCCTTCAGAGGGATAGAAACCACTGCCAGTCAGAGGGCAAGGACCCTTGCTGGAGAGGGGTGTCTGAAGGGTCAGTTTTTCCTGAACAAAGCAGAATGGGGGAAAGTGGAGAGTGGGTCTGAATCTGGCAGAATACCTAGCATATGTTGAAAGGATTTAAATTTATGGTGTGTGAATAATGAAATGGAAAGTTTAAATTGCCCAAAACAGTGAAAAACAGAGAATCATGTTTGCATTCAAGGGCATATGAAAGCAGGACATTGCAGCATATCTCTATAGTCCAAGCACCAGAAAGCTGAGACTGTGAGTTTGAGATTAATCTGGGCTACAGCGCAAAACTTGACCCCAATTCCCAAAAAAGGCTATTTTCACCCCTTTCCTTGGTCATTCCTCTCTCCCACCATTGTTAACTGTCCCCAGATGAGTATGCCTAAACCCAGAGGTAGATTTTCACTAGGGGTACCAAACACCAAAACAAATTGTCCTTTCCCTGGCATTATCTCTGCTATCTAAGGTGACAGCTGATACAACCAAGAGAAGAATGCAAAAGACAGCTTCTATGATAATAGGTGTGCATTTTTGGCAGAGGAGCCCTCTTACCAAAAGCTTTTGCTGTTAGTGGTGATTGTAATGAATGATATTGTAGGCAGCAGACTTGGTACTCATATTACAGTCTGGCAGCCTAATGTCACTGTAACCTGGAAATTTGGATCTCTGAAAGGAGTAGTCCTCTTCTTTGGCAAAACTATATTCAAGGGAGAAGGATAAGGAAATAGGTCAGAGATGCATTTGTAGCATCCCAATGTAGGAAATTTGTGTTTCCAAGATGTTATGATTTGGACAGAGAAATGTTCCCTCAAAGCCTCATGAGCTCTTACGTGGAGCTTTAGAAAGGTGATTGAATCCCAAGAGTGCTATAACTACATGTGATTTTAGGAAGTGGATCCTGGACAGAAGAGTTGACCATTGGAGGCATGACTGATAGAGTTTGCCTTCCTCCCTGGTTCCTCCCTTCTCTCTCTGCTTCCTGTCCACTATGATTTTAGCAGTTCCCCTCCTTGACAGACCCTTCCATCATGTGTTTCTGTGTTTGAACCTGTGGAACATGGACTGAAACTTTGGAAAGGTGAATCAAAATCAATCTTTCCTTCTTTAAATTGTGGGTGTCGGTTATTTTGTCTCAGCAATGAAAAAATTACTAAGATAAAAGATAAGTTGAATGGATAAAAATAGCCAAAGTAACAGTTTTAAAGTTGATCTTGATTCTGTTTCATTTTTTAACATTTAGAAGTTTTCAGAGGATCTAGATTTCACTTGATCTCAATAGTCTACTTTTTTGTGCATATAAGTTTCAGCATATAATTGATTTAGGCTGACTAGATTTTAAATACATTGATTTGCTTGATGTAATATTAAAATATTGAGTAACTCAGTGGAATACATGTGTGTTTCTATGAATCAAGTTCAAATACATTGAATTTAACCTTAACCATTGTCTCCTCAAAAAAGTGCTGAGTGTTACCAGAGTGAATGCCATCCATTCATTCAACATTTACATGAGCAGTTTAAATTGGACACTGACTTCCATAAATAAAATCTTCTTTTGAAAACTAACTTTTGCTTTCCCGTTTCACCAGCTGTAAACTGGGGATAGGAACAATAGTTACCACTTCCTTTCCAGTGACAGTTAGAGGATTAATGAGCTAATATTTGTAAAGTATTTTGAAGATAAAGGTGTCAGCTATTATTATTACTAATAAACCATTTTTCTCCAGTGTAATTTTGGACAGCAGCCATTAAAAATCCATTACTGTATTTAACAGCAAAACAATCTGCTACAACCTAATATTTACCACCTCAATTAAGCATGCATTCTATTTCTTTTACCCCCTTCAAATTCAGAGCTGGTTAGAACAGACAGAAAGGTGTGTGTCATCATTTTCCATGTTCATTTAAATAATGAGTTTGGGTGTTTTGATTGTGTCTGCAGAACACTAGACTCTATCCTCAGTGGGAGATTAATTTGATTTGCATTTATATTTCTGTGGTTTGTTAAAGAAACCACCTAGGTTTTTATTAAACCAAATTTACATTGTAGTTTATTAATTTTGAAGGTTGTATTCCAATAACTTTTTTGCTTATTTGATACTGGTGTCATAAATGAAATGGATTTATTTGGATAGTTGTATACATGTTTATGCATGAGAGTGAGGAAGGGATGTGTACCATTTCACAAATTATTATTAAAGCTCAAGTAGAAAATTGACCCTCATTTCACAAATATTAAAAATAAAATTGGAGGACTTGGATTATGGAGATTAATTCTTTGATTAATAAATTACAGTAATTAACAGATAGTGTTAAATGCCATCAATCCCAATTCATTTCGATCTAGGTACATGGACTACAGAATGGGATGATACAGTATAGTGCAAATGTTTCTCACATACTGCCAAAACAATTAACATTTTTTCTGAATCTGCTTTACCACAACAAGTAAGAATGAAAAGTATGATTGTAGTAATAGTGAGTGAAGTAATACCAGTCATCAGTGCCACCTCTACTATTTAAATACTCAGCCAATATCTAAAATTTGAACAAAACCAGCCAAATTGTAACTCGAATGTCTAAGCAAAATTCACTAAAATGCAAACATTTTATTATGGAAATCCTTGCTCAGTGGCTTTATTTTTAATTTGGAATCATTCTAATGAGCTAAACACTGTTTTATTTTATGAGATAACAGGTAACTGTAAATTAGGTTGTGTAAGAGAAATTTTACAGATTCCTTCACAGACAAAAGAAGTGACAGCCTATATCTTTTCAGTCAGGAAGAGGAATGAAAACACCAGGTAAAGACAACTTAGAAATCCTAATGACTATAGGAGTGGTCCTGAATCATTAAGAGATTACAAAACAATTTAAAATAATAAATAAAATTTGATATATCACTTATAGAAGTATAGGTTACTTATCACAAAATCATGCACAGCCCCTTTCCTAATAGTTCAGCTGTTTAATACTATAGATAAAAATCTCCAACAAAACACTAACCCTTTTCAAACATTTCTTTTTAGAATCAATACATGTATAACAATTGAGGTAGGTGGTGCTGCATGGATTTATGACTGTACTGCTTTCTGGAAATCTACCACAAAGTGCAATTTTATTATTATCACCCAAGGAAAACATGCTTTGTAGATATGGTCCTTATTCTACTGATTTTGAAGTGGGACTCATGTTATTTTTATCATTTCTTCTGTTGAATTGTGTATTGGGAATTTACCATATGGTTTAAAACAATTTATGTATTCATTAGAAATGTAGTTTGCATATGCAATTCTTAGGGTACCAGTAGGGAAATAAACAAGCTGCTTGCTTTGAGGAAAAACAAAAGGCTTGTGTGTAACTAAGAGGAGAAATGATGAAAAATGATTCTTAAGTATGAATAGGTAAAATGTGAAGGAATATTGTTCTACTTTTGTACTGATACATAACAAGCTAAACTATAACCTAAACAACAACTTAAGAAAACATCATTGTGTGAAATCTCATGTTGCAGTGAATCAGGAATTCAAACAGTGCTCTGCTGAATGATTTCTTCTGTCTCACTTGGCAACAACTGTGGTCCTCTGGTGATGTTCAGAAAGTGGCTTGGATAGGCTATTATCGCCCAGATGACTTCATGTCTGGTGCTGTGGTAAGAAAGGCTTCCTTATGAACTCCTCTTCCTTTTTTTATAGCCTGGGTTTTCTCCATTGGCATTTCTGGCAAGGTCACTGGACTCTTTATATGTTGCTCTGGGATCCAAGAATTCAACTTGAAATCTTCACAGTTTTCTTAAAGGCTAGTCATGTCAAAGCCTAGATTCCATGGAAGGACTCACCTAGTCTCTTTCCTGGGAGATTCTAGTAGATGGGGAAGGAAGAAATGAAAAGAAAGAATTATTAACCCTGCTGCTATAGTTTAGATAAATATCTCTAAAGGTCCATGTGTTGAATATTTGATCCTAAGGGTGACATTACTGGGAGGTGGTAGACTCAGTAGTAACTGGAACCTAGTGCAAGGTCCTTAGGTGTTTGAGGGTGTCCCCTTAAAAGAAGTAGTGGGGCCCTGAACTTTTATTTTTCTCCTTGTTTTGCTTCATGGCCATGAGGAAAGCAGTTTTACTCACTAATATACTACTACCATGATGTATTAATCAGCTTTCCCATTGCTGGGCACGATGCCTGAAACCCACACTTGAAGGAAGGAAGGTTTTATTTGACTCATGCTTTCAGGGAATTCAGTCCATTGACAGCTGGCTCCAATGCAGAAATGGTAAAGCAAAGATGCTCAGTTCATGGCAACCAGGAAGCAAATCTGGGAAACAGCTCCAGAGACCAACATAAACTCCAAAGCCACACCTCCATGATCCACCCAGACCCACTTAGAAGTGTGCTCACCTAATCCCTCTAGAATCCCAAGACAAATCAAGTTGATAGTCTACCCTAACTGCCAAAACTTTCCCGTTGGCAACTTGATACCCCAACATATCTCTGCAAACTATACTTAATCTTTAAATACAATGTCAAGGGGAGGATAGAAAGGAATAGTATGAAAATAAGGCCCGAATCCAGCTGGTGAACATTACATCTTTAGGGCACACAGTGGTAAATATGAATTCCTAAGGGTTTTTGCCATTCTACTCATATGGCTTTACTGGCTGCAGCACATATGGCCTCTCCCTTATGTAGCTTTGCTCATGGCCTACAGCTTTCTTCAACAAATTTTTTTTTTTTGTGGTACCAGGGATTGAACTCACGACCTTGCGCCTGCCAGGCAGGCGCTTAGACCACTAAGCTAGATCCCCAGCCCTGGTGTTTTTGAGACAGGGTCTCACTATGCCGTTCAGGCTGGCCTTGAGCTCACTTTGTAGCCCAGGCTGGTCTTGAACTCACAATGATCTGCCTGTCTCAGCCTCCTGAGTGCTGGGATTACAGGCATGAGCCACCATGCCCGGCTTCAACAAATGTTTTGCAGTCCTGGAATCTCCTACTTCCTAGGGTCACCACTGCACCTTTGACTTTATTCTCAAAGCTTCATGTGCTGCAGAGGCTCCTGACCCAGCCTCTGAGACTTTTCTTTGAAATCTAGGTAGAATCCTTGCTGACCCCACAACTTCGACATTCTGAATTCCAGTAAAACCACAGTCTTGTGGGCACTAAGTTCTACTGCAGTGGAAGCAGTAGTTATATTCCCTTGAGCCATGATTATAGTGTTTCCTGAGCGCCTGAATGATAGAACACAGTGAATTGAATACTGGGAAACCAATTTTCTAGGAGGCCCTTTTTGAGCAGGAGTCCTGGAGATACTGTCTTTTTTCTTTTTCTTTTTTTTTTTTTTAACCAGGATCAAACTCATGACCTCACGCTTGCCATGCAGGTGCTTATGCTGCTGAGCTATATCCCCAATCCCAAGACACTCCTCTTAAATAAAAGGTTGATACATACATGCTTGAACCTGCCTTACATAAGAATATTGCCGATTCCTGAGGTATCCTCAAGCAATTTTTTTCACTGTACAAAGTACTTGACTTCATGTTAATGGCATTAATCTATTAAGCAGCTATACCTCTATTGCCCAGAAATTTACATATAGTTTCTTCTGGGCCAAAATTAAAGTTTTTAAAATTTTTTTCTCTTCTATCCTTTACCCCTAGTTCCCATTATAAATTGAACTAAAGGCATTCAGCTATGCCCATGCCACGCCCTGAATGTTGGATTGCCCTTGAATTTCCTCCACTAGATTAATTAGTACACTGCACTTCATCTCAGTCTCTCAGTCCCAGGATATGAGTAAAATCTAGACAAGTTTTCTGCCACATTGTAACACAGATGACCTCTACTCCATCTGCAAATAGACTCCTTACCAATTGAAATTTTCTGAACCTGACCTTCACTGTCCCCAAACTCCTTGTAACAGCTGAATTTTTCTGAGCCTGACCTTTATGGTCCCCATTCCTATCAGCATTCTGGGGTTCTGGGCTCTGAACAGAATCACTTATTGGACTTTGCTTAGAGAATTCTAAAATTTCTTTAGCCTGAATCTCCAAACTTATCCAAAGTCCTCCCACAAATCTGATCCAAAGGCTTGTACATAATGAGGTATATTCACAGCAATGACTCCATCTCTCTGTGACCAATTTTGTTACTCAGCTTTCCAATTGCTGACTACAATTCTTGACATCCATAATTTAAAGAAGGAAAGTGTCTTGGTTACTTTTCTCTCATTGCTGAGACATAATACCAAGGCAGAAACATCATGACAGAAGAGGTGATTGGTTCACAGTAGCAGAGAAACTGAACAAGGCAACTACCAAAAGGAGGAAGACATAAGGGATCAAATACCAAGGCTTAGAGAGGAACAGAACAGAGTTTCCCTATTTCCTTCCATTCATACAAATGAAAAAAGGAAGGACTTTTTGCCCTGAAATGATGATGATGCATTTGACTGCAGGGGCAGTTCTCCTTCACCTATAAGTCTCAGAAGCATGACTTGATGGAAGGGGATGAATGGGTAGTGAGTACCAA
This sequence comes from Cuniculus paca, assembly GCA_004365215.1. Classification (NCBI taxonomy): domain Eukaryota; kingdom Metazoa; phylum Chordata; class Mammalia; order Rodentia; family Cuniculidae; genus Cuniculus; species Cuniculus paca. The sequence continues at coordinate 12,314 of RJWT010004520.1, forward strand.
CATTATCCCTCTATCTTTTTGCAGTGTTATGAGAGTACAGAGCAGAAAGCAGGTCAAAAATATAAAGCAAGAAGTTTCCCAGAGCTATTACTTTCTCTTCAAGAGCTCTCTGACAATGGATGAAGAATTACTGCCATGTCTGATATGGGTTCCATTTGTGTTCTCATCACCTTTATTTCATTATTATTTAAAATTCTGCAACTCATTCTCCCTTCCATATGATGTCATGTTTCCCATGGGTACTTAGAAATCGTGCAAACCATCATTCATATGTCTCTGAATCTTTATCCCACATTCTGATAAACATGATAGATGTTTCCCCATGTTGTCTTGCCAAAGCGCTTATAGAATATTGTAGTATATTTTTCATATTTCAAAACCTACTTTAACAGGTAAATGGAATATATGTGATCCTTAAATGCAATTCTATGGCAAGTCAATTCCATATATGTAATACATTAAATTGCCTTTAAATAAAACCACCATGTTTATATAACATTTAATTACTTTTTTCTAGTAAATATCTATTTAAGCAGAAAAATATTAGTATTGTTCAAGAGTTTTCATGGAGCTAATGGTACTAATAAGTGTAAGACTAAAACTGGAATGCAGATTGCATGATTTAAATTTAAGTTAGTATAATGACAAACCATCCAGTTACTGATAAAAGGTTGTCTTACTCAGAAAAGGAAAAGTTCGGAAAATGAGCAAGCTTCATTTTTAGATGATGTAATGGTGATGAGAACAGTCTGAGAAGGGAGAATCATAGTGAACTACAACGAATTTTCACTTAAGATTACCAGGGCTACTGGACCACAGGTAATTCTCTGATTTTTCCAGTCTTTTCTGATAACAGACAATACATTTTTACTATAGCAGAGATTGCTTTTCGTGCAGTCTACAGTCTTACTTGAACACTTTGTCATTTTTGGCCCCTTGGTACTTTTTCTAATTTCAAACTACTACAGCACTTGTTTCAGCTTTCTCCTTTGCACACTGAGATTTATGTCTTCATAAGTGATTTTGGGGAACTACCTTTGATCACTACAGCAATACTACTCACACCAGATTTCTGCCTTTTATAGTCTCTCTTCTCCGCTAAGTTCTAACTGTAATTGTTAAAATCCTCTTTCTTGCTTGAAATTTTGACCATGATGTAACTAATTTCCTGAAAACCTCCCTGGCTTTCTCTGGTTTTGCAGGCCAAGTAACTGTCACACTTGGTTTCCACATGCACTGGGACGCGGACTTCATTATTCCTCTCTGTGTCCCTGTATCCTTAGAGACTGTCTTTGACACAGTAACTTCCTACTCCTCTCTTCTCACACAGATTTCCTGCCTTCCTTTCTTTCTAAAATAACCTGTCATTTGAGAATCTCCAATTCTCTAAGACTGCACTTCCCTCAACTTTTCATTTTTGCTACTTGTGTCATATCTTTGTAACATGTATTACAATTCACTTAAATTTTATCTGGCTTGTTAAAGAAAAACATACATTGATTTAAAATGGAAGTTTTATTTTACTACTATAAATGAAATATCACTGTCAGAGGTGAACAGTGAAAAGTAACTGTAAACATCATTATGATAAAAGCAACCCAAGGTCACTAAATCCTAACTCGGTACTGTTGCCTACCAAAGAATTTAGGCAAAAAGAAAATAATTTAGGCTTTAGTCTTACTCTATAGAATGAGGGGATCTGTAAAGTCAAAGTGATATTAATGACATGTTAGCACCTACATGAAACATTCAGTATATTGTATTCAGAAAGATGGAAACAGAATTTTCAGAGAATGCAAATCTGTGAGGTGTTCACTTATATTCTTCCTGGAGTTCATTATAAATCATCGCAGCACTTACAGTACTCTTAGGGAGATGCAGTTCAATGCAAGGAGGACAAAAACACCCCCAAGAAAAACTCCTTATACTCCTTTATCTTTCTCTACTTTGTTTTTGGATTTAATCATTAAATAAATTTTCTGCTTTATGAAATCTCTGTTCTGGACAGCTGAAGTTCAAGGTGAATTAGACACTTGCTGGCCTGGATATGCTTAAAAGTCATCACCGAATATATGCCCAGAAAATATCATTTAGATGAGCATATTGCATTTTTCTGTGTCCAGATACTCAAAATATATGAACCTCCAGTCTAAGTAAAGAGCTGCAATGTGAATTGAAGTGTAATGCAAAATAAAGGATGAGAGTGCAATAGGCATATATAAGTAATGATGTGCTGGCTGCGATAATACTAGAGAATAATTACAGTCACCATGTGCACTATTAGAAGTGATAAGGGGAGAGGTAACATGTGGAAAGCAAAGAAAGAATTTCATTGTGACTGTCATCTCCCTAAAACAAAATAATACTTTCCCTAAGTTTATAGTGACTTCTCCATATACTAGAAACAGAGCTCTTTCTATAGTGGAGTCATGTTGGAGAAAGTCAAACACAAATGAAGAAGGTGGAAGATGAGTCTCTCCACACCACCTATGTTTGGCAAATCAATCTCATGCTTGTTTAATTTGTCAAAAGAGAAGTTGGGATTGGAATATCCATACTCATCATTGTGATGTTTGATTAAAATGACTTAGATGCTTTTCAATTTTAAGATAACCAAGAAATCAACTACTCACAAACGAAAAACACAGACTTACCTTAGTTTTCAACTGGGTTGATTTCTTCTCAATAACGCAGAGCACTGCTAACTCTATGTCCTGTGGTCTCTTCTAGAGCTTGGTTCTCAGCTCTGAAAGCACAGATAAGGGGAATAAAGCTATTCTGTATTTATTCTCTAGACATTTTATGCAATTAAAATAAAAAATAACATTAAAGACCTCAAATGTTAGGGTCAGGCTATGAAAAGTCAGGAATCTCTGAAATCTGGCTTATATTCGTATAATTCTTTTACCTTTTTCAAATGAAAATATTTTGCACATTTTCTAAAAGTCATTGATACTATGTGCTGCATTATCAGTATCATTCTCCTATTGATCAGAAAAACGCTTACATAATAGATTTAAATCTTTTTTTATATTTTACATTGAAGCAAAATTTACAACTCTAAGGCATTTCACTTTTGACAGAAGATATGGATAAGAGTACCTACAATGTTAATTAGTAATGGATGTGCTTACCTCTGATAACACTTTTAATAATGAATTTTACTCTATGAGTTCAGTGGATTTTACAGTCCATCTAGAAGTACTAAAAATATAACCTATTCAAATTTCAGTGGGAAGGAGTACTTATATTATTAGAATATTTAAAGCAATAGTTACAGTGATATAAAATATACTAACTCTGTTTTCTGGAATGGCTCCTTACAAAGATCAGCTAGATGCAGCTAATAAGATAGCAGTGACAAGGCCATAATTTAGAGAACAGAAAGTTGATAATTTAAATACATAGCATGCACATGTGCATACGCATACACAAGTGCTGTTTTTCAAATCTAATTCCATCACTTGTGTTGAATTCATTGTCATAGGCTATACTTTCTCATAAAGCATTCATTAGCAAAGTGAAAATCTCTTAAAGTTATCATGAATTTGCTGTCTGTTTATTAGCAGCAAAAATGACTTCTATTTCTTAGGCACACACTAGGTGATTAATTATAAAATAGTTAAGTGTTCTGAAGCATCTCTCTCAAAGAGCTTTACAAGCTGACTTTTGAAAGAGGTACATTGCTGTCTATTAAATGATCCAATGATAAAATTTACTTTTGAGTATGCTATTTTATGATTTATGAATTTTTCTTTTTCATTTTCACATTTCCACTAATGTTTTATTATTGGTTCTATGAATTGTCAGTTTTTGCAATTTTACAACTACCAACTTACACCTTTGGAAATTTGTATAATGATTGTTCTGTGTGAGTCTATGCACTCACTGAGATATTTGAAGCATAATAACCTAGCATCTAGGTAGCCAAATACCTGGCTAGCCAAACTATGGCAAAAACTGTAAATAAAAAATGTTGTGTGAAAAAGACCACTGTACAGTATCTGAGGGTAAAACTAACCAGACAGTATTTAAACACTGATGCGTTAATAGTAAATTTTAAATAGAAGTGCTATAAGGGGAAAGTATTAATGGTATAGGTAAAATTTTACCTGAGTATGTTTGACTCAGTAGTTGTAAATATGTTTTTTCTTGCTTTTTGATGTCATCTGTTTTAATTTTGACCTTCATATATGACAACTGAAAAATCTCTTCATTTTTGTGTATTCTTCTTAATATGATTGGCAGAAGAGTTAAAATGAATATTTTCCTTCATAAAACTGATGAGTTAACTTCATCTAATACATTGTAACAGAGCTCGTGTGCATGAAATGATAACCTCTGGAGACTAGGAAAGTCAACTTCAGGCTGAACCTATCAATAAAAACTTAAGAATTTATATATGTCTTGAGCCAGATGGGACCTTACCAGAGGATCTGAAATGCTTTAATTGCTCCATAAATATTAGATATCATTAACCAAAATCCACTATATACTTTTGGAAAAGGGTGGCAAAGTACAGACAACTAGCATTTTCTGAACTTCAGATTGGTTTCCAAGCTGCCACACCCAGTTTTTCTTTCTTAAGCAATCTTGATTTATAGAAGTGCCTTAGTAGATGTTCAGAAGCTAATGTGTAATTCAGCAATACAAAAAGATTCCAAACCATATTCATCTTCTTTGTCAATATTTTCACTAAGATGACATAAGATATTAAATCACCTGAATTAGTTATGTGCCATTTCAGCAACCTTTTATGCTCAGTCTGCTCCAAGTTGCTTGTGCTGATTAGCAGTTTAAAATTCTGCAGATGAAGGAAATTATAGTGGCTTGATCCCCCCCTCTTTTAGTCCTTTGTGCATTGGGAAAGACATTACCTTCTGTGCAACTCCTGAATAATTTGGTTTGAGCAGATTCATGCCAGAAAAGAACAATATCAGAAAAGAAATTGCCTATGGTATTGTAACTATGCTTCCTGATACAAGACAGAGAAGAACTAGTGTCTATAAATGAATTGTGTGTGTGTGTGTGTGTGTGTGTGTGTGTGTGTGTGTGTGAATGTAGCTTGATTCCACATTTATTCATTCATTTATTCATGAAATATTTATGGAACTGTGAGTAAATCTGAGGCACTGTGCTGAGCTGTGTGATGAAGACAAATTCCATACTTTCTCAGAGTTTTCATTACTAGAAATGTTAGCCAATAAATAAGTAAACACATAAAATCATTATAGGAAAGAAACAAAAGATGGTGATAGAGAAAAATGGGAGGCAAAATTTACTGTATAAAGGATTCTCAGAGAAACTGCCTTTCAAGCTGAGCCAGACGGAAAAAGGCATACCGGAAAAGAGCCAGAAGAGCAGACTTCCAGACAGAGGGGCAGCAAGCAGTGAGAGGCTGTGTAGCGGGAAGGAATGTGGCCTGGCCTGGAGTGGTTAGAAGACTAGAACTTGTGGCTCAGGGGCGTGGGGGAGACAGGATGTTGCAAGTTTGTACCAGATCACAGAAAGCCTTATAAATCCTGATAACAGTATAGATTTAAGTCCAATATAGAAACATCAAAGAACTCAAGCAGGTACTATCACAATCAAATCAATGTGATACAGGTTTACCTAAAAACAAAAAGAGGTAACCTAGCTATTTCAGGAAGACCAGATTGCTGAGTTACGGAAGAAGACCAGCTGTTATTCCATACGGGAAATGAGAACAGCTTAGATATCAATGAGATTATGATAAAGGAGATTTTTATAAGCAAAACTGTTATTATTTTATTTATTGTACTTCTATTAACATTATATTGGTGCATGGGGAGTTGTTGCAAGTTATAACTCACAGTTATGTACACATGAGCTCTCCATGGAAACATGAACAGGATACGTAGTTGTGCGATGACAAAGTTTAAGAGCTGTTTCCAGACAGCTTAGTAACAGGGTAAGAGCATGATCTCCAGGATGGCTCAGAGTCGGGTTGGTTGACATTTGTTGAGTTTCCTCTCTGCATGAGGATGTAATCTTATAGAAGCAATTCCTGCATCTTTGTTGCACTGAAGGAACCTGTTTATTAACTCTTACAGCACTTATGTGTTAGATTCAGAAGATGAAAGACATTTTCCATAAAATTATTGATCATAAGCGTGATGCATGCTGATTGAAATGTCATGATAATTGTCACAGATGAATTTTAGGTACCTTGTTCTTTACTATATATTCATATACCATGTTTAACTTTTTCCACATCGGTAAAGAGAATGGTACTCACCTCTCCCTTTCCAAGTAGGGAGCCATTCAATCAAAGGCTTACTAAATAAAAATAAATTATGTTGACTTTAGCTCAAACTCCTGCCCTGAGCTTGGCATGCATATTCATGATGTTTATATCACGCACTATAAAAGGTATTCTTCTGTGAAAATTAAAGCTTGGATTTCAAATTTTTACTTTCTTGTGTATATAAAATGATGGTATCTACTTTTTGTGCAGAAAATGACAACACAAAAATTATTTGGAGTAATAAGTTTCAATAGGTAAGAAAAACCAATATAGTGAAGAAATGGTCAATAAGATAGAGCATATTTAGAGAAAATAATTACTAATTGACTATAATACATGTGCTAGGGTATTCAACCTCACGTGGTTTATCAATACCATGGAATACTACTAAGCAATGGAAAGGAATGGACTATTATCAATCAGTGCTTACTAATGATTTAATTCAAGATATAAAATAAATATATAAATATATATATATAGACACACAAATACATATGTGTGTGTGTGTATGTGTGTGTGTGAATTTACAAGATGGGCTTACATAGGCCAACATAGAGTCAGATGTGGAAGAGTGCAAAGGGTCTGTCTGCACACTGGAGATCCAAAGGATCCAGTTGAAGGCCTGGAGCTCACTGTAGTGTCCGGTGATTCCTTATCAGGAAGCTGAAGAGTCTGCGCTAGAAGACAGGAGGTGGTCTCCAAGGTGAAGGTGAAAGACTAGAGCTCCTTTGAATAAACAGAAATGAACCTTCCTTCATTTCCCTTTTATACCATTCTGTTGACAATTCTTCCTAGGGTGGGTCTTCCATACCCAGAAATTTGCTGAACCAGTTTAGTTGGGTGTTTCCTATTCAAACTGACACAATCAATTAACTATGACAGACTACCATGATGTGCAACAATTAAACAACTCTAAGTGAAAGGGAACATATGATGTGATTATATTAATACAATATTCTGGAAAAGGAAAACTTGAAGAAACAAATTCAAACCATTGGTTTCAAGGACTCATGCATGAGAAGAGGAATAGTTTTGATTGTGTCATGTTTACACAATGTATGATTTTATCATAACTCATTGAAACGTACTTTTTAAAATTGAGTCAATTATATGCCAATTATACCCAATAACTTGGTATTTAAAGGCATAATGAGAAACTGTTTCCCATTTATCAGGGTGCAACAAAGAGAACATCTAGTATGGAGTTGTGAAGATGTCAGGAAATGAGAGTACTCATGCTCTCCTGGTGTGAGAGAAAGGGACATAAGCCTTTTTGGGAGGAGGAATGTCACAGTAGCTTGCAAAGTAGGAAATATTTGTACCCTGTGATGTTTGTCATTCCACCAATATAGAGAACCCTTTCTTGTCCTCAGTGTGGTCCAGGATATTTATATTTGTAATCCCATGGAAAAGTTATTGGAATTCTGGCAAGTTAATTCCAGTCTACCACATTCAGTGCAACCCATGGTGAGAATAAAGACACTGAGACATATAATTATAGGGGCCAAGAGGTTCTGAGTCCGGCCCAGATTAAGGTCAATAGAACAAACCCCTTGACCCAGACCTAACCCGGATTTTATTAATTAGTGAAGAAGGGAGTGACTTGAGGATGAGTGACTGAGAATGGTGAGAGATACGTGAGTACTATGAGCTGGGCTATGTAGGATGCCTGAAAGCACCTCTGCAATATGTGTATATAATACACAGAAAGACAAATCTGCATAACACAATTGAGGTAGCATTTACCGTTTTGGAGGCTGGTGCGTTAGTTCTGATGTGCAAGCTTTTTCTGCCCTGGGAAGACATAGACTCTTATATCAGGGCTTGAACCCAGTTGACAGCCCTGGAACAGTAGCTCTGCATCCTACCAGGCTCAACCATGTTCTGATGGGAGTCACAGGGCAGGGAAACAGGAACTGTGGCCTAGCTGCAAAGATTACTCATCAGCACCTCAGCTAGCCCTGCTTACACTGCTTGGAGCTAATTGAAGCGAAAAGGAAATGGCTTAGCAGCTCTGTATATTTCAGCACATGGAACTGGGGCCAGGTTTAGCTAAAGTGGAGGTAATCGGTCTTTGTTCAAGGAGAGTCGTCCAGGTGGTTCCCCACACACCAGCTCATGATTACCCAAGATAAATGTTCACAACTGTGTGTGCTCAAGGAGAAATACAAAAATATGGCCAATGTAGCCATCTATAAATAGAAAAAAAAATGGTAACTAAATACCTATAAAAAAAGGAGAAAGTTTGAAATATATAGTTATGCCAATTTATAACTTAAAATATATAATATATAAATATATATACAGAATGACTAAAGCAGTTCAAATGAATGAACTAAATCTAAATTGTATATTTCAAAATCAATAATTTGTGTGAAAAAGCAAGTCTCCAATAGATACCCTGTGTTAGTGCTATTTACATGGATTTTGGAAAGAAGTCATGTAATCTTACATTGTCTTCATTGAAAATATTTTAATGTATTGATCAAAACATAAATTAAGTTAATTACATTGGTTCTTTTGTGTAGTAAAGGGTGTAAATTTTGAAAAAATCAAGGGACTTTAACTTAGTTTCTTATATTTTATTAAGTTAAAAAGTGAGTTTTAAGGGGATTATGGCAAGTTGTTAATATTTATTAGTAACAGAGATTACATTGGTATTTTCATATTATGTTTATGTTTAACTTTCATCATAAGAGAAAAACATATAAAAATCATTGCAAAATTGCAGCTGTGCTAAGCATTATATTTTGAATGTTCGACTTTTTAAGTGTTATCACAGAAAACTGACAGAGGTTTTGTTTCAAATCTATGCTGTGAGGTTGACCTATCAGAGTGTTTATATGTGCCACATCCTACATTTGTTTAGATTCACTTCCTTAGATCTAAAATAGATCTCATGCTTTCCATTATCCATTCTATGGTTCCTATGAAAGAATAGACAAAACGTCAACTCAATTTCAATTTTCTCTTTGCAAGAGTAGAAGGCCTCCATAAGAATAACCCTTTACTACTTAACATTCATGAGGACTTAGGCATTAATAGCACTTAGTATGTCAGATAATCTTACTGATGTTCTTAGTGGTTCTGTAAGTGCTCATAACTTTGAAATAAAAATGAGCACACCATGGAAGAGAGTCTAAATTGTTTAGAATTGAAGATAATAAGAATACAGGTACTACACCTAACATATATTATTTTGTTGCATATTAACATTTATGGGCTTAATATAGGAGAATAATTTATGCCTTAGTAAAATATGACAATGTTTGACGACAATCTGATTTTAGGACTTAAGTATCTATTTAAGAAGCACAATAATTTGAACTTTGATTCATGAATATAATATTACCTCATCTCCTTGCAAAATAATTGGAATGAAGGCAGCATAGATTTTTTTATTATTTCAAAAGAAGTATAAAAAGTGCCTCTATAATTAAAATTTAAATTATCTACAAAATTCTCATATATAATCTATATTAATTTCTGATTGTTGCAGAAACAAATCACTCCAAAACTAGTGCCAGAAAACAATATGAACTTATTCTTACTTTTCTGGAGGTCAGAAGTCCAAAGGTCCAGGTGTCAGGAGGGTTGTGTCCCTCTAGTAGCTCTGGAAAAGAAACCATCGCTCTGCCTTCTCTAACTTCTAGAGGCCTCCTGCACTGTTCTCCTCTCTTGGGTACAGATTCTTGCTTCATTTTCAAAGCTAGTACTATAGTGTCTTCCAATTTCTCTTCTCCGCTTGCCTCTATATTACTTTCTCTCAGATCCTGACACTCCTGCCTCCTTCCTGTGAGGGCTTTTGTGATGATCTTGAACCTATTGGCATAATCCAGAGTGTTATCTCAAGATTCTTGGTGCACTCAATCTCATGAGCAAAGTCTCACTTGGCTTGTAAGGTAATATGTTCACAGGTTCTAGGGAAGCGGATGTAGGCATTTTGAGGGTCATGATTTCAGTCAGCTACATCACTCTTCAAATTATTTTTATATTGAAATATCCATACAATTAAGTCATGTTTCTGGTGTACTTAATCGAAGTATTTGAGGAGCACAAATGTGCTCTGTGAAGTTCATGTGAGAAGGTCAATGTGCTCTAAGTATTGACTTGTAGAGGTTAAAATAATTTTTTTCTTGGTCCTTCACCATCTTTTTGAGAGTAATACTTTATTATTCAAAATGAGATTATTTATCGTGTATTAACTATTATTGTAAAAGTCATGAAGAAAAGGACCTATCTTAGAAGGTTGTTTGTTACTAAATGAGTTATTTTTTTAACTTTTAGGACAGATACTAGCACAAAGCATTTGGTGTGTTTTTGTTTTCTGTAACTGCTAGTATTATTAGTTGTGGGATGGCAAAGTCTATTTTAGTTGCATCAAATTGTAGAATTTGATGGGAGAGAAAATTTCAAAATATCAGTTAGGTGAACTCAAAAGGACCCTGTAAGATGTAGATAGACTAGAAGATTATGATTATGGCCCTTTTATTCATTCAACTTCTAATTATTGATCATTGAGTTTCTACAGTTTTCCATCAAGTTCAGGAAAAACAGTGAGCAACTCATTTGTCCCTACCTTCAAGGAATGTACATTCTATTTCAGTAATTGATGACTGGTACAGTTGTTGAAGGATAAGTACTATGTTGAAAGTTATATCCACACTCCTTTACATGTTTCCTAGATTTGTGTACAAAATTTAATGTCTTTGAGGTCTGAAAATACATGTAAGTTAGAGAGTTACCCAGTAAGCCTGAATTAATTCTTAAAATATATCTTTCTTTTCTTTATGAGACAGCTAATAAAGCTAATATGAAAGCTGACTCAAACACAAAACAACTCAACTTCTTATGCACACAATCATTATCTCACATGCAGTAAGCTGCTTTCTTGGAACTAAAGAATGATCATACTTCTTTAAATACCTAAAATCCAGACCAAGACAGCTAAGAATAGGCAAAGAGGAGATAGCTGTTTATCTTTCTTACTTTAAAGTGCAAGTATATCCATGACTTCTTGGATAAATATTATTTACTTTACAGTAGTTACAATTTTTGTGTTTCTTTTAATTCTGCAAAATGTGTTCTCTCTGTTAATGCTTATCAAATAATTCTGTAGAAAGAAATTCTTTTCTAAGTCAATTTTATATGGGAGAGTTTTGGAAACAAAATAAGAAAGCTGTTTTAGTCCTTGTTAAAATATTCTTTTTGTTGAACACAGAAAATTTTTGGTGAAAGCTGCAATGCATGGAAGTGAAATTATTTTCAAGTAAATAATTTCATAAGGGATCTTTATAGGTACGATTAATATCTATGTCATGTAAGAAAGTAGTAGGTATTGCTCTTGCCAGGGTTTTAAAGAAGCATAGATGTTACCCATTTTCTCTCTACCCTATTTGCCTCTTATTTTTACTTAACAAACATTCCCTCTAAATGTTCGTCTATTAAAGGGTAGTTTTGTAAGTCATTCATCATGTTTTCTACCTCGCTGCTGTTACAGAAAAGCTGTATGAGAAGAAATGCCAGGAATAGATGATGTATTATTCCCTTGAAGGTAGACACAAAGTTAGAGTCTAGAATAGTATTACACCTATGGGCAAGATTTAATGATGTCCTCAAATATCAATGCTAGTTTCCAGCATTAAATGGGATAATTTTTTGCCTTTGAGCTAAATGGGAAAAAACAAACAAACAAAAAGCAAAACAAGCACATATACAGACAAAAGTCATTGTCTTCCCTCTGACACCTTCAGTTATTATTTCTTTAAATTTCATTTTACTTTATGTTTCTGCTGCTGGGGTTTGAACCCAGGACCTCAAACATACCAGACAATGCTGTGCCAGTAAGCTACACCCAGCCCCGCCCCAACCCTGTCAATTGAAATACTTGAAAATAAGGACCAGAAGGTTTAGCTCATTTTGAAAGACGGTAGGTGATATGTGTGTGGAGAGTGGTTGCAAAAGGCATGAGATAGAAATCAATAATGATCAATCATAGTCTGAATTCCGGGGACAATAGGGTATAGAGTAAGGTGTTACCTTTTTAATGCTGACACATTATAGAAGTCTCCATTCTTTTCTTCCTACATTTTCACATCTTTCTATTCCTAAGATGCCTGTGATTACTGCTTTCAGCATCCCATACTTGTGATTTTCCTACTGTATCAGCATTCTGATGTGTTTGCTTCCAGCAGCAGAGCCAAAGCAGAGGAAACCCGCCAATGCCTGTCAGAAGATAACGTGAGATGATGACAGCATTCCTATTTTTCCCTCTTGTACAACTGCAGTTAATGTCCATGTTGATCTATCCATCTACCTGTTTGGCTTTCCTTCTGTCCCTTCATCATGATATACAGTGAAAAAGGCAAACATCTGAATGGATTTGATCTGTAACACAACTATAGGGTGTAAAGAAACAGGACTCAGAGGAAATTAAAAATACATTTAATAATGCCATGGGAAAGTTCAGTTTTCACAATAATATGATTTCCTTTTCAGGGCGATTTTTCAATTCAATTAGATGAACAATGAAGGAATAGGGGAATATTTGAAGAATCCTTTCACCTCTAACCTGGTGGCATGCTTTTGAATGGGATTATATTCAATCTAAGAGTTGAAAAAAATCCCTATAAGGCATACCTCAAACAGCAGAAGGAAATATTTGAATTGTTCTTATTCTTGATTTGTACAAAATTGTCTTTTCAGATGTTAAGCATTCAATGAGATACTTGCACAAGGATGTCAATGTTTATATACACTCAGTTGTGTAAATATGTATACACATGTAACAGAAGAAATGTTTTTTAAATGATTAACTCCAAATGGTTTTTATCTTTTCTGTACAGTAAGACAGACTATAACTAACAAAAATTAAATGCACATAAAACTGCGTATCTTCTGTGGTGTATATTGTGTTAATGCAGCAGTTTTATAATGGCTCATTAGCTTCTCTGAGAACTCAGTGATGTAGCATAGCAATAGATTGCCATCAACTCCATGAGGAAGATAAGGTGGCAGAGTATATAGATTTCTAAATCCTCCATTACTTTGAAATCAACTCAATAGTGCATTTTAAACTCATGATAGACTGCCTTCTGGTTCTTGATGATTGATTTAATGGTGGGTTGGACCATATGTGTATCAGATATGGAAAGTCATATCCATTAAGTGGAATAAAAATGCTCTTTTAGGGTGGATTTTAAAAAGTGATTTAAATCTTTATATTCTCATGGGATCTCATTAAATTTCTGTTTCTTTAATACATTGTGCAGCCTAATAGTTATCAGCAATCCTGCAGTGTGCATTCCTGATAGGTTAGTTTACACAGGATTAATTGTGTAATTTTGCAGGCAACTTGCACAGTGAACATTGATTTTTGCATTAGCCCCATGTGTAGTTTCCAAGGGGATTCTGCTTTCTATTTAAGATGGTGTTACATTTCACTTCTTATTAATCATAATTTCTGCTAATGTGTTTTATGCCTGATACAATTTATTAAAATCTTTCATAATCTTTTTTTTTCTAATTGTCATATCCTTCTGAAACTCCATTAATTTTGAGCACTGATGTGTAAATAATGGTGAGAGAAAATGTCATTCAGAAAAGGTTCTCTGATCAGACAGGTTCTCCATGATTCCATTGATAAATAGCAAATTACTTTGCTAAAATACAGAAGCAAATTCAGATATAGCCACTTCAGGTGTACTGAATAAATAATCAATGAAAGCAAGAACATGAGAATATGACATTTCTCAAGCCAAAAGTATGTGAATGTCTGCAGGATAGCTAACTATTCACAACCATATTCACAATATGTACAGTAAAATAACATTTTAACATTTCAAAACACTCTAATGATTGCTGTTTGATACTTATAAGAACAAGGAAAATACTTGTAGATTTGAAAAGATTAGAAGAAAGAATCTTTTGCTGGAATTTTCCATATGATTAGGTATCACTCAGCTACTACATTGTATCCACTCTTGGTGGGAATATTAGATGCCCTTCAATATTTACATGGAATTACAGCTTGGGTCAGAAGAAACTTAGGCATCTTTCATGTGAGTTAGAAATATTTAAAAAATTTTGAAAAATAGAAAATCATAGAAAAATAGAAAATTATTCAACCCTCATGTTGGTTGAATGCAATTTAGAACTGAATCTTTAAACAGTTTTTTGTCTTGAGTTCAAAAATCAATTACCTGGCTATGCCTGACCTCCTCCATCTCTCATTCCAGGCTTAATGAGATAAAAATTTTCTTTCTCCATTACATTGTGGTCTCTCGCAAGGAAGGAGCCTTACCTCCTTGTTTCTGTTGCTTTTGCTTTGTTTTGAGTGAATCCTGTATTCCCTTCCTCTCTGCCAACCTCCCTGTGAGTTTGTGTAGTATTATAAAGGCTCGATAAAGAACTGAAGAAAGAGGGTACTTACTGTGGGTTTGGAGTGACCAACAGTCTCTTAATGAAGAGACCCTCTTTTTAATGCTTTGTTACTGAAGCTTCGAATAGGACTTGTTTCTAAAGGATAAAATGGCCTCTTGTATAATAATTCTGAGCATTCAATGCATAATGAGGAGAATAAAACACATCTTTTAAGCTCCTATATGGAGCCTGGAGAGTCTAAGGAAGTGGCAACTTTCTCTGACTTTTATATCATTCACATTAAACAGAAAGAGATAAAAGAAAAGGTCTAACACTGACAAACATTCCAAGTAGGAAAGCAAAGGTTCACAGATTGTTTGCTTGGTAATAAACCACCAGCTTATGATTTGGGAAAAAAAGTATATTTCTTTCTCAGTAAAAGACAATATTTTCTGACATTTTATACAGCCTATCTTCACAGAGTATAAACTTTGTTTAAAATGTAGACATTAGTTCTTAACATTTTTGAGACTTAGAATTCAATCCACACTTCAGTTCTACTCATGACCATCAGTTGTCATTTCCTGTCTATGACATTTGGGAAGTCACTTGATCATCTGCATTTTATTTTTTCTCATTTCTATTTTCTATTTTTTTCTTTCGTTTTTAAATACAGTTAACAAAATCAACATATAAAATTCTTTCAAGGATTCACAAATTTCTATACAAGTGCTGCAAATTGTAAAGTGTTATGTTGTTATTAGGTATATTACTGTACAATTTACAAAAAGCAGTTACAACAGATTTTAGGTTTTTGGATTAAGGCTGAACAGTATCCTTTTAAAATTAAACTTTGTGTTGAGTAATTTGGGCAAAATCAGAGGTGATTTTATAGGTTGTTTTTAGACAAGTTTTGGGAAAGTAGTTAGCTTTCTCTAGACATTCAAATGTGTTTGTGACTCAGAAGACGTAAGAACCCTTTAACCAGATAACAGAAACAAGTTTGACATAAATTGGAAGTCCTATAATTGGACTGTTAGAATCCTGAAGGGTGAGTTTTGTGTATTGGTTTATATTTGCTAAGTGTTTTGCCTAATTGGATGTCTTTGCAGTAGATTATCTATCTTCTAGACTCCTGAGTGAAAAAAAAAATGCAGACTGGAGATCATAATAAATTCCTCCAATATTTATGAAAACTAAAAAAACACAAAGATTTCCCATTATGAAGGCATAATTACTCTTCCTCCTTCTCCATCATTTTTCTCATTACCTTCATCACCCTCACTACTACAATCGCTAGTTTTCCCTTGCTTTTTCAGTGTAGGCAATTGCATATACACAATTTTTTATAGAGAGTTGATGCAGGACGAGCTCACAAGTAAAATAAGTTCAAATTTGAAAAATCAGATCTTTTAATTTTAATTAAAAATCGGATCTGTTAATTTTAATATCTGAAGAAATTTATTTTAACTGAAAATTTCAACTGGGAATACAGATTTTTAATTTATTTATTGCTCTCTACCATTCCAAATGTACATTGCTCTAAATATGCTGGTGTAATCTTCAAGTATACTTTCAATTTAATCATCCCAATATACATTTTATCTTAGTAAGTATTTTTTAAAGCATCATTAAAGATTTTCTGGTCTCCACATTTAAACCATTTCAAAATTCCCTTATATTTCTTTTTTTTTTCTCCTTATATTTCTGATTGATGTGCTGATCAGTATTTGTCAGGAGCGAAGTCTTAGAAACCACTACTGGTTGACAAGAAAATTATACTTGAGATTTCCATAATCATTGCTTTAACTGCAAATGTTTGGGTGTGGATGATGTACAGAGCTCACTGTGAGTTGTCAGTGGGGAATCACCACCTCAGTCTATGTACTAGAATGTTGCTGCACATTATTAATTTGTTGTTTTGACTGACACTACCATGATTGTACATCATTCTGTTGCACACTGTCCCCTGAGGATCCTCAATTATTTCTATTTGGCTTCCATTAAAGATATTTTGAGAGTTGTCATTAAATTTACACATACTCTAAACTATAATTAATATGAATTATCATTTTATTATAATAAACTGGAAGTCAGATAAGTATGGTAGCATTTAGATTTCATCAGTGCTAATAGCCTATTTCACTTTTTTAACATCTTGCTACCTCTTTTTGTAGCAGTTTTAGAAATTTTTAGAATCTCTAGAGTAACTAAGTCATGCACTGATGATTGGCTATTTATTTTCAGTTTTACGGATTAAGTGCTTGCAGTTAGATATTTCTTACAGATCCAATTTTTTACTTGCTAATGAGTGTGTACAAAATAATTATCATTATGTTGGACATTCACTGCTACATGGTTTGACATTCTTAAATTCTCTTTTTTTGTTTTTGCGGCACCAGGGATCAAACTCACAACCTTGAGCTTGCCAGGCAGGCACTTAGGCCACTGAGCTAAATCCCCAGCCATTTTTAAATTCTTATTTGCATCCTGTGAGCCATATGTGGCAGAGATTGTTAGTCCCATTTAAAACAAACAAACAAAAAAATGAAGAAACAAGTTCTAGGAGGTTGTGACAAACTCTAGAATCCAAGGCTAGCAAGTATCAGAGAGTGCTGTTCAGATCTTTGAATTTTGCACTACTGTCTAGCATTTTCGAAGGAGACTCTTCTCTTTTCTCAAAGACTGTATTCCAGAAGGAACCAATAAACATTTACAATTTTTTCCGTAAAGTAGGGACTGAACTCAAGCCATCCCAGACAAAATCAAATTGATTCTTTTTTTTTTCCTTCTAATCTGAATGAATCAAAACATACAATACCCTTTAAGCTTGAAATGTATCTGGGAATATAAAGTTGTCAAACCAGAGTTATCTTCCTGGCACATAAATCTAATCTTGTCATTTCCTACTAAAAACCCACAGTGGTCTCCTGTTATAAGATGAAGGCTAATTAAGCACAACACCTAGGGCTCTTCACACTGCCATTACAGTCCACTTTTTTAGCCTCATCTCTTTTTATTATCTCTTCCCCGCCTTCATGCACCTCATCTTTAGCCTCCAGTACTTCATATATCTTCTTGACTGCTCTGCTGTTTTAGACCTTGGTGTAGTCTCCCTTGTTTTTCCATACCCAATGTATACTTTCATACTGAATGACATTCCTGTCTTTTTAGCTTAATAAACTGCCATTGCTAACTAAATAAATAAAAATGCTGCCTTAGAGAAAAAATATTTTATATCTTGTTATGTTTATTTTGACACAAAAATTAACAAATGACCACTAAAATTATATCTAAACTGGGCCTGGTGGTATATCCCTGTGATCTCAGCAATCTGGGAAACTGAGGCAGTTCAAGATCAGCCTGGACAGTTTATCGAGTTACCCGTCTCAAAGAAAAATCTTATAAATTGCATCGTCTTCAATCTCTCTTTACTTTTCTCCTCCTATGATATGCTTCAGATGATATGCTGAGATAAGCAGGATATGTATATGTAAAAGTATCTACAACTATAGCGTTGTTCCAATATTGTTATAACAATCAGGGAGGAAAATAAACTAAGATCTTATCGCTAATCGTTATGCACAAATCTCTGTAATGGATACTTACTACTTTCATAATAAAAGACTCACAATTAACTACCTTAACAAACTCTCATGTATTACAAAACCTTTATAACATAACTTTGTGTGTTAGAAGTGAGCTTCTCAAAGGTATAATACTGGAAACACTTGAAAATTCCTCATTGTCACTTAAGGGTCACTGTGATGAGAGTCCTTAACTAATTATTGAAACTAAAGTAAAAAGATGTGTTTTCAGCACTTGGGGAGTGTGGACAGTCCCAAAATTTAGTTATATTTCAAGGGAAAGTTTGAAAATTTAGCTCTGGCCTTGCTTCCTGGAGCTGAGGTGCAAGCAAAATTCTGAGGCTCACTACTAAAGGTACAAATAGCTTGAAGAGTGGTCAGAAGTTGAAAGCTGTTTAAGCAAATGCTGAGGAGAGCAGCAGGTGCAACAGCTCAAGCAGCAAACAGGGAATAATAACTTGGGGTCAGAATATTTAGACAAGTTCTTATTTTGAGGACATAGGGCCCCTCATTCATGGACGTGCTTGACCACAGTGCGGAACACCGAGTAGTCAAGTAATCATACTTGAATGAATAAACAAAGTTCCAATTGTAAAATGCTTGGGGATACAAAATCCTAATAATAATGATTATAATTTCTTTTCATACTTAAGTATTCCTGAAAGTATTCCAGGAAATTTTTTTATGTATTTCAGTGTGATGTTTCATGAGTTGTAATTCTCTTCTTCAATCATTACTGAAAATGTTTGCCACTAAGCTAGCAGCTGTAAAGAGCCACTCTGTTTTAAAAGTACACGGATACCTCTCATAACGCCCTTGGCAATTTTTAAAGCTATTAAATTCATAAAGCTTCATTCTGGAGAAATGATTATGAAACCTTAGACGATATGTAACTTCTCTGTGCCTTAGTTTTCTTATCTTTAAATGAGAATATTATAGGCAATTAAGTTAGATTGAAATATTATAGGCAGTCAGATAGGGCAAGGCCCTTGAAGAAGCCAGTGCAGAAAAGGACGTACCTTGAAACTGTGGGGATACAGTCACCTCTGCTGTGGGCTGGACCTCAAGACAAAAGATAAAACAAATGTGGGCCAGGGATTTAGCTTAGCAGCACAAATGCCTCCCTGGTAAGCAGAAGGTCGTGAGTTTGATCCCTGTACCAAAAAATAAATAAATAAATAAATAAATAAATAAATAAACAAATAAATAAATAAAATAAAAAATAAAAAAATAAAACAAATGCACCCACATATCTCCTAAGGATAAACATCAGGGTTTGAGGATTGATATTCTAAAAAGGTATCATCACCTTAAAGAAGCCAGGAAGAGCCACTAACCCAACTCCCTCCAGAAAAAGCCCCTATTCTGTATTCATACCAATTGACTTGCTTCCCCATTTGATCCTGATTTAATCAATTTTACCTGGGCAATTATGCTTTTAATCTTACTGGTCGACCGCAGTTTTGTCCCACCTCATGTCCACCTTGTGATTTCCCATTTTTCTTCATCTCGTGAATTTGCTATATAAAAATCCCTAGAAAAGGTAGGGTCCTTGGAAACCCACTCAGGACCCCTCTGTCTCTCTCAGACAGAAGCTTTCTTTCCTCCAATAAATATATTCTGCTCGTGAACTCCACCATTCCTAAAATTCATTCTTCAATTTTAGAGGACACGAACTTGTACCAGACATATAATAGGTTGGGAGTTTTGTTCCCCTGTATCAATTCCACCCCCAATTTTGTTTATGAGGAATCTCCCCTCCTCCTAATTTGTAAAAAGAATAGTTATAGAAAAAAATAGTTATTTTCAATTTTCTTTATCTCTTAAGACTTTATTTTGATCAATCTGTTGCTAAAACTTTTCATCATTCCCTGTATAACTTAAAACTGCATAAGAATCACATTGTCCCAACTTGTTGAATAGTTCATATTTGTCTGTTTTCCTTCAGTTCACCATCAAAGACTTTTTGCGTAAAATCGTAGCATTCCAAGGCAAAACAAAACTCTAAAAATCATTCATCTACCTTTTTCAGGTTGCGGATGAGGATTCCAAGGCTTAAATTTGAAAACTTGTTATTAAAGAGGCGTACTGGTAACAGGCACTAGAAATAAAACAACATTTCTGACTTGCTCTGGCATATTCTTAGCTGATTTCTCTATATTATGTTAACAATCTCTGTGGAACAATCAAATGCATATTTTATATAATAGTTGGACATAGAGAAATAATTATGATACAGTCCTTCTTCTATAAAAGCATGAGGAAATTGGCATGAAGTATACAACAAGGAAGGCAGGATACTGGAGATAAAGGTGGAAACTTTGGAGTTGCATCAATTGCATTACTACTATTTTCTTCCTAGTGAACTTTCTGCTTTTGTTTTTTCTCCACTCAAGTATGCCTGCACTGTATCTCCTTTAAATTGTGCTTTAAAAAAACAAAGGCAAGCAAACAATCAACGAATGCCCAAAGTTCCCTTTTGTTTTAAGAAACTATTAAATTCTTTAGATTTGGCTTTTAGTATTTCTACCAATCTTTTCTTTAAATTTACTAGATCTCTCTCTCTCTCTCTCTCTCTCTCTCTCTCTCTCTCTCTCTCTCTCTCTCTCTCTCTCTCT
>RJWT010004521.1:0-33179 GCA_004365215.1 Cuniculus paca
TTAGCAATTTCACTGTCTCCAAGTGAAATTTAAAAAGGACTGAATAAAGAGGGGGGATGGGAAGTGCTTAGAGTGACTGCTTTGAGTCGCAGGTTTGGCTTCTTCCTCAAGAAAAATTCAAAGGGCTTAACACAAAGTTTTGATACAGATCTTACACTGTAGGTACACATATATATGTTATCACAGGACTGTTGCGTGAGTCAAAGTCAGTAATGTATAGAGCCACGCATCACCCAATGATACAAGATGGGAGTCTAGAGTGGTGCCCTGAATTCAGGCGTTACTAGAAAATGCGAACAGCATTGTGTCATACATTTTACTATGACCCATGCTTGTACTTTCCTTTAATCCTCCATTTCATTTTGGTTCACTTATTTCCTTTTGCAGAATCCCACAAAGTTTGGAGGAGAAAAGAAGACAGGCATATAAAACCTGAACATACTCAACCTCATTCTGATTACATGTTCATTTTGAATTTTAGAGTAGATCACCAAAATGCTGCTGCCACAATGGTTCAATACCAAATCGTTTTTGGGGGGTCAAGGTTAGACTAGAGTATGGACTATGCCATTTTTACCACAAGAGTTACTATTCTACTTCATCCACATTATGGATCCATTAGTTTACTGAATATTCTATTTAGACAACAATGCAGTTTCCTTTGCAATGATTACCCTCTGTGATATAAGTCTTGACTTCCTAAGCTGATATTCTGTAAGAGGGATAAGTGAACTATAGGAATATTCTATTACTGACATTTTGTGATTCTATAGCAAATTTAATTAATTATAACCTAAGCTTGTAATTTTTATAATATTCCTGGCCCTTTGATGACTTGTGAGTTAAATTACATGGGCTCAATAAGCCTCTTCAGCTAAGGATGCTTGCTTTGTAAGCTACAATTCATGCAGGCGGGGAGGTCTGTGTGTCTTTATTAGCTATATGATCCATGTTTACCTGAAGTTGCTCATTTGGTGTAGCATCCATTGGTCTCCTAGGTCTGGTAGGTATGGCAGAAGGCAGATAAAGGACCATAAATATGTATTTTCTCTAGACTCAACATCTAGGCAATCACTGGGACATTTTGGAAACTGGTACTTTTTACCATTTTTTTAACCTTTTATATGTCACATTAGCTATTGAACTCTGAGCCTCATGTGCTAGACAAGCACTCTATCACACAGCTATATCCCTAACCCTTTTGAAATTGTGAGACAAGGTCTTACAAAATTGCCCAAGTTGCCATTAGACCTGTGATCCTCCTTCCTCAGCCTCCCAAGTAGTGGGGACTATAGATGTGCAGCAATGCACCCAAATTTGACCATCTCTTATGGCTTGTCCATTCTTACAGGTGTGGGTAAGCCTTTTGTGGGGGATGGTAATTTGTGTTACTTAATAATGTGTCTACAGAGCTGAAGGAGTTTGTGGTTTAATTTTGCTTTAAGCATAGGCTCTTGTAATTCATTTACTTTGCACGCTGTTGTGGTTTAAATGTCCCTCCAAAGCCTCATCCCGTTATGGAAGCAGCTGAGTCTAGCGTTTCTGATTTGGTTCCTTGTTTAGCACTGCGACTGGCAGTGTGAGTGCTGCACCCGCGGGGAGCAGGCATACAATATGGGGAGGGAAGGAGGTGTGCTTTTCCTCCTTTTTGCCCTTTTTGCTCATCGCCTGCAGCCGCCATGAACAGCTGCCCCTTAGCCATGCCACCCTGTCTTGGAGTCAGCTGAGTATGGACTGAAACCTTCAAAAACTGTAAGCTACATAAACCTTTCCTTCCCTAATTTTGGACATCAGGTATTTTGTTTCAACAATGAGAGAAAAGTAACCAAGACATACGTATTGGACATGTTAATCATTCTTGCCAAAAATATTTTATCCCAAGCCAAAATCTCCAGGAACAACACAACAACAAATCATCTGTAAATCAAACTTGTTATACCTGATTAAGACACCTGTCACTTTAAAATTATTTATGGCCAGTGTTTCTTAAATAAAAATTATGTGTTTCAAGGTGTACAATGCAATGTTTCAGTATACACATACATATTGAACTGATTACTACAATCAAGTTAATTAACAAATGTATGTCTTCACAAAAGTATACTTTTTATATGTGGTGAGAACACTTAAGATCTACTCTTAGCAAATGTGAAGAACACAATACAATATTATTAACTATAATCACTGAGCTATACATGAGATCCCTAGACTTTACTCAACCACCTAACAGAAACTTTATACTCTTTGACAAATGTCTCTCCATTTCTCCTGCTGCTGGCTACTACTATTCAACTCTCTGATTCTGTGAACTTGACGGTTTTAGATTCCACACATGAACGAAATCATACAGGATTCTTTTCCTGTCTGGCTTCTCTGAGCATAATATCCTTCCAGGTCATCTGTTCTCCTGCAAATGGCATGCATTTCCCCCTTTGAAAGTCTGGATATTATTCTATTGACTGTATTTACATTGTATGTATATGTGACAATTTCCTCCTCCATTCATACGTTGTAAGACACCCGTTTCCATCTTTTGGCTGTTGTGACTAATGCTGCAAATAACACTGAAGTGCAGATATCTGACACTGCTTTCATTTCTGTATACACCTGGAGATGGAAATGCTGGATTATACGGGAATTCTATTTGTAATTTCAGAAGAACCACTATAGTATTTTCCATAATGGTTGTATCGATTTACAATTCCTACCAATAGTGCACAATATTTTCTTCTCCACAGTCTTACCAACACTTCTTTGGTAACAGCCCTCCTAGCAGACATGAGATCATGGTTCACTGTGGCTTTAATTTGCATTTCCCTGGTGATTAGTGATGTGTAGCCCTTTTTCATACTATTGTTGGTCATCTATATATTTGGAAAAATATTTTCAAGTCCTTTGCCCATTTTGATAATTTTTTTTGCTATTGAGTTTATTAGTTTCTATTTTATTCTTTATATTTTAGATATTAAATCCTTAGCAGATACATGGTTTAAAAATATTTTCTCCCAATCTATAGATTCTCTTCATTTTGTTGTTTCCTTTGCTGTGTGGAGGCTTTGTGGTTTGACATAATGCATACGTTTATTTTTGTTTTGGTGAACTGTGCTTTTGGTGTCATATAAAACACAATCCCCTGCCCCAAAAAATCCCTAACTATTGCCAAGACTAATGCCAATGAACTTTGCCCACTTTTCTCCATTTTACACTATCATGTCTTAGGTTTTAAATCTTTAATCCATTTTGAGTTTTTCTGGCATGGTATGAGTCCAATTTCATTGTTTCTTGTGTGCATGTCCAGCTTTCCCAATATATTTTATCAGAGACCATCCTTTTCCTGTTGTAATTTTGGCAATTATATGGAATGCCAAAGATCAATTGACTGTAAACATGTGAGTTTATTCCTGTTTCCTTGGTCTGTATGTCTGTTTTATGCCAGTAACATACCACTTAGATTCTTAAAACCAAACAACATTTTGAAATTAGAAGCATGATGCTTCCAGCTTTGTTTCTTTTACTCAAAAATGGTTTAGCTAATCACCAGTTTTTTAGGTTCCATACAAATTTCAGGATTTTTTTCTATTTCTGTGCAAAGTAGAATTTTGGACCCTAAATAGGGGTTGCATTTAATCTGTAGATCACGTTGCATAGTTGGGTAGTAGTATGGTACTTAGGAAGCTTTTATTTTAGGAATCATGCATGTATTCACAATGAATTTCCTTGTTCTAACACATGGATTTGTCTTGTAAACCAATTTTTATCATCCCTCCATCCTAAGTTCTCTGTGTGTTTTTTATTACATAAATGTACATGAGCTACCTCAAGTGCTTTTAGGAAGGATATAGAAATGAGTGCAAATTAAATACAATGTTAAATGATATTTATTACCAGATTGCAAGTTTTCCAGTTATACATGTGTATTTTATTCATTGAGCAGAAAATGAGGGTCTTGGCTTACACTGTTTTACCTGCAAGTTGTACAGAAGATTGTTTAAAGGATACGTTCTGAATGTCAACAAAAGTGGGACCCTGGAGTCCAGCTCAGCAAGCAGCTTTATGCAGGGACTAGGACAAGTCACTTAACCATTCTGTGCCTCAGCATCCCTAGCACCAAAGAGAATGAAGTGGCTGGAAGGAATTATTCTCTATTGTCCCCTGAAGCCCTGTTGTTTTTAATTCAAAGGCTATCTACATGGAGTATGAATGTTTGCCTTTCATTTTCTCCTCAAGCTAATTCCAGTTCATTGTCAAATCCAATTCTCTGTGACTGGATGGATGCCTTATTCTTCCTCTAGGGCACTTCTCACTAGTTAATTCTTACTAGGTATTTTATGAAAGTGCTAAATATCATTGCAGCAATGCAGATAACATGAAATGGAGGAAAGAAGCAATGTAACACAATTTCATTGTGCAATACACTTTTATTTTCCTTTTACCTTTGCAGTCATCTTTGAGTAATCATTGTGTAAACAATAGAATGGAATGAAATTACATTAAATTGTATGCAAATGGCTCTAGAACACCTTCACAATTATGACAAGGCAATTATAAATAACTTTTTTTCCTTAGTAATATATATTTGCTTTTTAAAGTACATTAAAGAGCTGCCGTATCTAGGGTTAGCTAGGAAAGAGCAATGGTACCATCCCGGGAGCCCACCTTCCTGAAAGTTGAGACTCCAATTTTGAGAATCCTAAGGTTTACTAGTTCCATAATACATGGTCAAGCAAAGGGCTAATTGGGTTGAAAGTATTTATTCTTGAAACTTAACAGCACTTTTACCTTTTAGTCATTGCACGAAACCCTTTCTATTACTTTCACTCCACCTGGGAATGCTGCAGAATTTCAAGTAAAACTCAAGATTCTGGTATTTTCAAGTTTATCACCTTTAGAATAACAAATCCTATCACTTATGTAGAGCCAAATCAGAGATGAGTATATAGTTAGCAATCTAACAGAATGGCAACATTTTTACAGCATTCTAAATGTTCCAAAGAAGCAAAACTTACATATGTCACCTTATGTAGAGGAAATTTTAGATCTGAGACTCTTCCAAAGGAAAAAGCCTCAGGCACATTCTTAATATGAAAGTTTGCAAGGCACCTCCCTCTCCCAAGAGATAATCAGATTGTGGATTGGTTTTTAGGCAAACAAACCAAAAGAATAAGCATCCAAGTTCCTAATTCAGTCGTTTCAAAAATTAGAAGTTACAAATACTCCAAAGATAGACCTGAATTTTTTTTTGTTTAAATAACAAGAGATTAACTGCAAGAAGCATATAATCAAAACTTTTTTCTTATAGCTAAGGTGTGTAATGCATAAATATATGAAAAATAAAATTCACAGTCAGTTTTAAAACTAGAATTCAAGTTTGGCTAATAAATCTTAATTTTATAAGTATATTAATTTCTAAGAACAACATAAAAGAGGCAGTATTGTCAAATGTACAATTAAACTATTATAACAGAAATAACAACAATGAAAGGAGAAATAGGCTTCTAATAGAAAATTCCTTTTGTTGCCAATAAATAGGACCACCTGAGTGTATTTCAGATTCTTTTCACTTAAGGGCTATCCGAATTGATTGCTAAGAATATTAAATAGCTTTTGGAAAAATCAGCAACAGTCGTGCAGCTGTGGCATTTGCTTGTTCTCATACTGTGGGTTGCTAGAGAATAAAGCAGAACTCGGAGTGTTGCAAGTTTTAAAAAATTATTTTTATCCTGTTTCAATGAAGCCAGCCTCTTCACAATCTTCTGATTTTGCTGGGAACTGGGAGTGAGGGGTGGGAGGAAGTGGGTAGGGAGCGTGGGCGGAGGGGAACAGGGCGACAGATCAGGGTGCTGGCCAGGGACAGACATCAGCTCACACTCAATTGTGCGAACCCAATCAGCTTCACTTCATCAGGAATCTCCGACCCATCGCAGCCAGAAGCCTGAAAAGGAAAAAGAAACCTTCAGTCCTGAGTTGTCACTGCTGCGGATTTTAAAACACTTGTCCATGTGAGGGCAGATGCAAGCACAGGCGCAGTGTGCAACAAAACCACGCAGCTAGCTCTTTCAGGGTAGATCCCAAGAAATGGCTACTGGGTGCTATGTGACATCAGAAATCTAGTCATTGCTTAATGCCCAGCACTGCAAAAACAAAACAGGGGAGACAGAGAGAGAGAGACAGAGAGACAGTGAGACAGAGAGATCTGGCCATTGTGCCCTCAACTATAGAATAGAAGTGGGTAAGGAACTGCTGTACATTAAAACAATACCACCCCAGGCTTCAGCTGTGGAAATGCTAAAACATGCTAAACATGATGCTAAAACATGATGGGCTAGAAGCCCATTAAAGCCCTTTTTTTCTTTTTTTTGCAGTGCTAGGGATTAAACCGAAGGCCTCGTGCACTGTACCACCAACTCCTAGTCTAAAACTTTTCACTACTCTAAATGTACTTTGTAATTAGATTCTCTTAGTAATAATTATTCAGAGTGTTGTGAAAATAATCAAAACAGATTAGATAGGTCATCAAGTGGTGAATTAAACACAAATATCTCTGCTGTAAAACTGGCCAGAAAAAAGAAAGTGAATCACCAAGTAGTAGGATGGTTCATAGGAAATTGCAATTAAAACATCAGAGTAAGTGATACAGGGAAAGGTCTTTGCTACACACAGTTTGGATGCTGAATATGCACCACCACCCCGCCTTGTCCATGTGTTAAACAAAGGTTGGGTCTTCATAATGGTGTAACAGGCAGGTGATGGAACCTTTGAGAGGAGAACCTAGTAGGAGGTACTTTGGTTGCTGGGCTATGCCCTGGAGAAGGACTGTGGTAGCTTAGCACCTTCCTCTCTTTTCCAAGCATTGAGGTGAGTGGTTTTGCTCTGTCATGCAGCCCCACCATGATGTGCTACTTCACCATATGCCCAAAATAACAGAGCCAACTGATCATGGAGTGCATCCTCTGAAACTGTGGGTTCAAACTTTTTCTCTTTATAAGGTGATTATCTCAGGTATGTTTGTTATAGTAACAGAAAGCTGATTAACACATAACAAAATTCTTTACCAGAACAAAATTTTGTGGTAATATTTTAGGACCTTATAAATTGCCTTGAACTGGCCCAAATTATAGTGTGTCAAATGTTTTGTTTTCCTTACTTCAAAATTAGAAGGTAATGGAAATAAACAATTGCCTTATAAACCTCTCAAAGTTAGTTATTTTAAATTTTTTGTCACTTCCTCTTCCCTCTTTTACACACACACACACACACACACACACACACACACAACCATCCTAAGCTTCCTTTTTACCTTACATACATAAATGAGAACTGGACATTTTGTAGGTATCAAAAATAAGGAGAAAAAAGTTTGATGAATGCCTGGGAATGGATGATTACCAAAGGATCACACAAACTTTTCCTGGGCTTAATTCCTGCTAAATTATTGTCAAAACTATTAGTTTCCCATGGAAATTGGACCTTTCCAATCACTACAAGTACCTAGCACAACTTGTAGTCTTGTGTATGTTTAGCATGTTCCAAAAAAGTATATGAAATAGGTCAGGGATATAGCTCAGAGGCATAAACGCCTGCCTGGCAAGTGCAAGGTCCTGAGTTCGATTGCTAGTACCAAAAAAAAGTACATAAAATAAGCCTGTCAATGTTAGCATTTTCCATTACAAAAGCAGCTAATTAGAATATAATTTAAATATTTTAAAGTTTTTAAATAATTGGTTTTAACTTAGTTAAGCTAACTTAACACTTAACTCAGTGTTAACTCACTAATACTTATGTAAGCAAATTAATAGCCTAAAGGGTTGGGATAGTAGTCATTATATAAAGACAGGCATCTACTTTGTGCCTGTCCAATGATATCTCTGATTTCCCTTGACAGATGAGCTGTTCAGTGAAGTATAATTTTCATTGTTTGTGTTGCCTGGGGCAGTGAGATCAGAGAGGGCGCCACTGCCTCTCACTATTAACAAGGATGCACAGGCACAGCAGGTGTTTCAGCTGAGTCTCCAAGTGGCACCTGCTAAGCTGATACTGCCAGTCACTTCCCCCACCTACTTTCTCATTCTATTACCAATTTGTTCATCTACCCTCTGAAACCTTCCCTTCTTCTCTCCTGCGTAGCTCTTGCTAACATCACTTAATCCACTGAATGTTGGCAGAGACAATTTGTGTGGGTACCAGGTGAGTGACAAACATCTGAGGACCAACAATGCTGCTGGTGACAAAATAGGGTCACACGGCAAGTGGGAAGTATATGAAAAGCTTCAAAGTATACCAGAAGCTTCAAAGCTACAGCAGACATTTGGCGATGTGACCATCAGGAGGTTAAAATGACGAGGAATAAAATCAAAACGTTCAACAGTGGTTAAACTGACTAGGAACAAAAGAGAAATCCCTTCCAGTGAAGAGTAACAGAAGTGAGGACACACAGTGAGAGTGGGTGACCAGCTTGTGGTTATTACTGCGGACCTGCATGTGGGGAGGCTTCTGAGAGTCCCTGTCCCACCTCTGTCTCCAGTGCCTGGCCACTCTACTGCCATGCTTATTTCCTGGACTGTCCCTGGAGGGGGGTGTGTTTGCTCCCAGGCCCTCAGCTGTCCTCTCCACTTCCTGCTCTCCCCAAACCATGGCTCCCTCCATTTTCCTCTGCTCTCCTTGCCTGTGCCTGCAGCATACAAAGGAAGACAAGACGCAATTGATCTTGAAACTCAGAGAAAAGGGATCAGAAAACAATCCAAGTAGCAGTGTACAAACTTCTGAGTGTCAAGATTTTCTTATACTCTTTGAAATCAGCAAGGACTCCAAAAGGCTTATGTTTGTGTGGGTTATTTTATTGTCCTCACTGTCTTAGCAATTAAAACTGAGAAAGTTCCGTATTTTAGCAGTAAAACAATATGTATAAAATATTTTAAAATACTGTAATAATCATACTTGAAAACAAAACAAGTTTATGCGATCTTAGAAATTAAAACAAATACTTAAATACTGATTCATTACACACTAATAATAATAAACTCACTACATACTGACAAAATAAAATCTATACTGAAAAATAATCATAGTGCCCCCCACCAAAAACTAACAACAAAACCACTGAGAAGATTGATACTGCTTTCCATTTTTGCAAACCTCTTTAACGTCTTGCTTCATAGAAGACAGTTGGATACTTGCACATATTTCTGCATTTAATCCACTCCATTATGTTGTTTTTCCTGGAGGACATAAAGACAATCCAGCCTCATATAAATATGTACTTAGAAAAAGGAAGAGCATTTTAATGACTCTTCCAAATGGCTGTGGATATCATTTGCTAGTACACCAAACTTTCTAAGTGCTAGTTTCTTAAAGGTTAGTTGTGATGTGGAATGTGAAACTATAGCATTGAACTCTTTTGTTCTGTTGCATTAAAATTCATTCATCTATCTTGCCTTTGGAATGGATCGTTTATTTGTGCATGATTTTTATGCATCATTGAGATTTTTGCAGATCTTTCAAATGTTAACATCTTCATTATAAATAGGAAAGTTTCATTATACGATGTTGACAAATCATGTTCATTAATATCACCCATCATCAATCCCATCAGAAAATTTAAGTTTTTCTTAAGTTTAAGTATGGGAAGCTGTTGAGCTTACAATGGAAGATGCAAGTTTTCCAAAATCTTATTGTTACTTGAAAGCTTGAATTTATTATTGACAAAAAAATACTGCCTTTTTTTTTTCAGACTCCACTTTACTGTTCATTTTTGGGGAAAAAAAAATCAGCCAAACAGTTAAAATTAAACTCACTATGTGTTACCAAAAATAACAGTTCATCAGTCATTCTTTCAAATAAAAATAGCATTTCATTTTTAAAGAAGTTGAACTCACAACCAAACAATTTCACAAATATTTTTCTTGGAAACTATTATTGTACATCAGTATACAGTAGAAGTGATTTCCATTTTGTGGCATGGAATATGAAAAGGATGTATCCTCAGGCCGAGATTAGATAAAATAAAAAACCATTTTCTGCCTCATTAGAAAAATTCCTAAGTAAAAGTGACTTCACCTTTTTACAGTGACCACTTTTTACAGCAAGTGAGCGATAATTATTAGTAGAGTTTGAAGTCAATGCCTTGATTTGTGCCACCATTATTGGTTTTACTTAGTGTTATGATTTGAATCTAAAGTGTCCCCCAAAAGTCTCAAGTGTTTGGAGATAGGGCTTTTGGAAGGGCACTGGATCATGGCAGCTCTCTACTTATCAGTCGAGCAATCACGGCTGTTGGGAGGTGGTGTATGGTCAGAGTCTGTGGGTGATGGGAAGTATGACGTGAAAGGGTATATTCATGTCTCTCAACTTTCCTTTCTCTCTCTGCTTCCTGGCTGCCATGGATAAGCAGCTTTTCTCTACTAGGTCTTCCACTGTGCCATTTCCGCCTTGGACTAACCAACCATGGACTCAGTCCTCTAAAGCTGTAAACCAAAATAAACTTCTCCTGTTTGAAATTGTGGGTACTGAGGAACCTCAGAGCTTTGACACCCACACCTTCTGAGCCTTGGCTTCAAAGTGAGGGAGGTGTTCAGAACATGCCGTCTGTGCCCTTCCTAAGTGCACCTCTCCAAAACACGTCACTCTAGCAGGCAGTTTTAAATTAAAGACTACAAACAGGAAGGAAGGTACTATGACCTTCCTGTAACAGGAGCTAAACCTCCCTCAAAGAAGGAACCCTCCCTGTACCTGGAAGAAGAAAGTCAAAACTCGGAGAAACCCGTATAAACCTTGTTAACTAACCCCTATGTTCTCGGGCACTTGTCCATGTTCACTCCCCTCATCCAAGTCCCCTTGTCTTGTGACATTTTCACAATCTACCGTTCTTTACTGTCCAATTCCATTACAATTGTCTGACTTTAATAGCTTCGTTGTGTCCTCGGCTCCTTATAAAAGCTCCCATGTCATTTGTATGCTTTTCTCTTGTTAATCATCAGTTTAATTCTTAGGACTAGCCAGTAAGTCCTGTGTGCTATCATGTGAATATGTACTCTAAGAGTTCCCTCTCCTTGCCCCCAGGATGCACTGAAGGCATGGTGGTCCAGCACTTCTCACCATTTTCCCTTCGCCCCAAATGTGAATGGATGCATTTGGGAATTAGCAAGGGGCCCTGGAAACACAATCCCTGTGTCCACTCCACAGGGTGTGACTGAATTGGTATGAGATGTGGCATGGGTACTAGGGTTTTTTGAGCTTCCCAAGTGATTACGAGGTACTGTAGAGTTTGAGAACTCCTAATCTTCTCCAGGGCCTCCCAAAGTTGTACAACTCCAACTTTCCTTCAGCCTTGGTTCTTTTTTATTTATTTTTTTTTTGTACTGGGAATCCAACTCAGGACCTTGTGCTCGCAGCCTTGGTGCTTAAATGCTGTCGGATGCATCAGAACCACCTGGAAAGCTTGTAAAACAGATTCCTGTGCTTCAGCCCCCACAGAGACCAACTCCTGTGGCCTGCGATGGGGTCCAGCAGTAACATTTTTATTGAGTTTCCAGGGTTCAGATGAAGCCAGGCTGAGAACCACAGCTAGAGTCACTGCTTTATACTAGGAGCAGCCCGGGCTGCTGCATGGGTCTCTACTTTCCCCACTTTTGGTAGTAGGGTTTGGACCCAAGGCCTTAGCACAGCACTCCTCTCCCCCTTTGATTTTGAGCTAGGGTCTCCCCTAAGTCTCTAAATTGCACAGGTTGGCTCCAACTTGAGATCATCCTGCCTCAGCCTTTCCGAATACAAGAGAATTCTTGAATTAGCCATTTCCCTTCAGATCTTCATCTTGTCCTTCTCCTTTTCATCAGGGAAAGAAAGTTAATTCTTAGTTTTACCCATTTCAGTCATGACGCATCTAAACATGGCTAGGATGGGGAGTACTTCTAAAAAATTGCTAAAATGCTTATGAAATCTCTATCTGCAACAGATACAATGTTATTAAATATCAGCAACTAAAACCTATAATGCTCATGTAACTGTACCAACTGGGTGTTAACTGCATGTATTTACAATGGTATACTTTCAAGGGAAAATTACATATACTTTATTTCATATTTCATTAGTGCAATTTCAAAAATTCCACATTGAAAAGAGTGAGATTCACCTACATTACAAAATTTAAAGGTAGAAATTTAAAAATAACATATTTACAAAGACCTACCTCAAGACTTACAACAACCATAACAATGTACTGATAGGTCAAACTCAACACACGCAGTCCTGGAACTGAAGTGCCCCACAAGCCTGAACCACTTTGGCAAAAGTGGAAAGAATCTGATCTCCCAGCCCCTGGCTACGCCAAGGATGGAAATCATATGTGCTGTATTATCTTACCTGGCAAATAAGGCTAGAGATCTTATTGGGCAGAGAAAAAAGTAAATGTACCTCTCTTTTTTTTTTTTACTCTGCTTAAATATATTTTTTTGTTTAAATTTTAAAACAAAAACAATAAAAACGATACGAAATTTCAAAACAAAATAATAGGAAATTAACACTGATTACTATATTGTGTATTGTTATCAAGTTGTTCAGATTATAAGATATAGGCATGAAAAAATTATCAAACAATGGAACAATGAAAGCACAAACCGTTCTTCTTGATGAATTAACAGAGATTAGTAGTATAGTTATCTATCATAATCTTTTCCCATCTTTTTTTTCTCCTTTAACCAACATCCTTGCTCCATGGGCTACTGTTTTTGTTATATAAGCAGATATACAAGATGAAGACAAACACCTTTTTCCAACTTGAACCAAGTGGTAGAACTGTGGTAGAACCAAGTCATCTACACAATGCGAGGCACTGGAACAACCAAGATGTGCTGTCAAAATTCCCAAAGTCCAGGCTGCACCGCAAGCAATCAGGACAGGACTTGGGTGCTAGGGATATTTTTAAAGGGCCCCTCTGGCCCCCTGACTGAAGTCGTGGTGCAGGAAGGTAGAGAACTACAGTACCAAGATACTGCTGTTCTTCAGACAATTTCCAGACTTCTGACATTCTTTTTTAGAAAGCAATGAATGATACCTCTGAGATTACAATCATGATAAAAACCTGAGAGATAAAAGGCTCATATGCAGCAGCAACAGCAGTAGCAGCTTATGAGGAACAATGCTGCTGAAACACTTTGATCTTTTATTGTTCAATAAAATAACCAAATTGATGAATGAAGGCAATGCATGTGAATCTCTGGACTATTATCAGGATGTTAGTGGCCTACAGAAGATTACGCCAAAAAATCAGCTCAAATTAGCTCTGTCAAGTGGCTCTCAATCTGATTGGCTGCTGGTAACAAGAAACCCTCTCAGGCTTTAAAAAGGACTAGACAGGCAGTTATGTGACAGAAGCAGAAGGTCACTCCTGAGTTTGGTTTTATTTAACATCTTTAACTATCTTTGGGGAAAAGGGCACCAATTTCCATTTATTGAGAATACCGCAAGACCACACTGTAAAGCTGCAGTAAGAAGGAACACACATGGATTTGCTTCTAGGGTTCTCCTATGCCAGACAGAAATAAGGTATGAAAAACTCAGTCTCAGGTGACGTGAATGTATCCAATCACCGATAAGGAGGGATCCACAGGGATACAGGAGCCCCTGAGGCCTTGCATTGTGCAGTCACCTCTAAGGAGCAGTAACTGTTGAGAGTGTGGCAGTGAGGCCAGGCTGGAGCAGTCTGCAGTTTCCAAGGTGTGATGTGACCAAGTAAACCCACTGAGGCACAGGCTCCTAAGACGGAAGGGACCTGCTGCAGTCAGGTACACCGGAGATCTAAAGGAGGCATCAGGTCAGAGAGGGCTGTGGCATGCTCAGACTATGGGTTTTGGAACAGGACAGTGAGGGGTCTAACCCTTGGGAATGCTTTGCAATTGTAGGATTACTCTGTCTGCAGCCAGAGTGGTAGCCACAGAGGGACACGGGGTGGGGGGGCGGGTGCTGTCAGCAAGAAGAGCAGGTTCTGAAGGTGACAGGATCCTTCTAAGGTGCTAGAATAGAGATGAAGAGGGGAGAATCAAAAAAAGAAAAAAAATCCAAGGAAACTTACAAAGTTGATTGGAGGAGGAGATGAGGGAGAATGTTACACAATTTTTATTGTTTACCGCCAGAGAATATACTAGCTGTGGACTGATGGTAGGAAAGGGCCAGTGTTACTGTTCATGTGTTATAGAAAAGAAAATTTAGAGCTAGTGGGAATAAGCCAGCATGAAAGTTTCTAATGCTTTTCTCTCTGTCTACATATCCAAAATTAGGAAAATGTTCTGGAGATGTATAAAAGCTGGAGGGACATTTATATTGGCTTGAAATGCTGACACAGGGTGCCATTTTCTCATTATATGCTGTCACATAAACAAAACATGTTTACAAAACTACAAATGAACTAGAAACAGAGTAAAGGTGACAGTACAGTCCCAAACCAGATGATGAATTTTGCAATTTGTTAATCTAGCATTCTATATCTGGATAAAATGTTCTTTTATTAGCAAAAGAGAAAGAACTTCTTCAGATATAGTTTTTCTTTTTTATTCAGCTAGGGTCTCACTAAGTTGCTAAGTTACCCAGGCTGGACTCAAATTTGTAACCCTCCTGACTCAGCCTCTCAAAGAGTGCTGGAATTATAAGTCTACACCATCATGCCCAGCTTTGTGTTGCTCTTTTATGACACAGTCTGGCTATCTGCAATTAGAGGAGAATCAGGACCCAAAAAGTTAATTATCACCAGGTTCACATTTATAGTAGTTAATTATTTCATGTTTTTGGCCACACACATTTTTTTCATTTAATTCTCACAAGAAACGATGCAGATCATCAATATACACTGTGCACAGTCACGTGCTGGTCATCTAGATTCTCAATTACTCATGGCATTCTCAGTGGCCCTTGATAAACTTAATCTATAATTTTAAAATGAGTCACTTATTTGCCTTAATGTACTATGTGCTAAAATTTCCAGGAAAACAGTTCCTTTGCCTGCATATTTGGACCTTCTCTCCATCTGCAGCCATGACCACCATCTCATGGCTCCACAGCGACCCACAATGCACAGTAGTCTGTATCTCTGTGACCACCTGGTGCTTGCTTAAAATCGCTAGTGCATGAAAACTGTTAAAATATCTATTCTCTACAAAAACCTGTCACACTGAGCTTTCAAATGTGAAGGTAAAATATGTCTTTGTTCACTAGCTTTCAGTGAGCTGCTCCACACTCCCTTCCAATAACCTACACCATTTCCACAACAACCGGCCCCTGTTTTTAAGTTAGAACTACTTGGCTTTTACCTCAGGACAGCTTTAGTAAGAATGCTGCTTTGAATAGAGTCTAATTCTGTATGGTCAAGTTGCCATACAAACTGGAAGCAAAATGGTCCATCCAGGCTTTTCATTTCTCAAATGGCCACTCTTTAGTCAAAGATGTGACAGGGAAAGGACCAGCTCTGCTTATAGAGGAGGACATTTCCAGGCAGGATCAGAAAATGTTCCCAAATGTTGCTGAGGCAAATGACAAACACAAAAATTGATCTCCAAAGAAAACATCAACAAGAACAACAACAAAATCACAGAGTGGGGTTGTTAAACTATATTACAATTCTTTGATGGCAATAACATGGCAAAATATTACCTTCTTTCTGTAACTTTCTACTTACCAACTTAAATGTCAATGTTTTTAAAGCTTTGGGATCATCTACAATCTTCTGTAAATTAGCAGCCACTGTAAAATACAAACATGGAGAAAAAGTGTCCAAATTATTTCCAATAACATTAGATTTTCACATCGATGAATCAGAAAATGTGACTAATGATGCAATAAACTGCAAAAGCATTTCTTTCACAGACATTACAAAGTCCATATAAATGACCAAATTACTCTCCTACAGATATTTTCTACAACCATTTATATCATTTTGGCAATCTTGTATGTATGCACATCTGAATTAATCACTGTATGTCAACCCTACATTTCAAATAATAAAATGTGAAATTACTTTCTGGCGGAAAGTAGAAATGATAGCAGTCCCCAGTCTCCACCATTTGTTCTTCTAAACACTCATTACTGAGAAATTTACTAGCCAGGAGAGGGCAGTATGAAACAAAGAGGAGACTGCAAAGAAGCTTTCTTGGGAAATAACAGGTCAGCACATGTAAACTCCTGGCCTATAAATTCACTTAATTCTCTGCATCCATTTTTATCTAAGCAACAAAATACAGTGGCTAACCTCTATGACTCGGGCATATGTTTCAGCACTT
The DNA here is from genome assembly GCA_004365215.1 of Cuniculus paca. NCBI lineage: Eukaryota > Metazoa > Chordata > Mammalia > Rodentia > Cuniculidae > Cuniculus > Cuniculus paca. Next base: position 16,260 of record RJWT010004521.1, read on the forward strand.
TCAGAACACAGTGATCTGTCAGACCCGTGAAGCGCCACCTTGAACAACACCTGAGTCTACTGAGCAGGGTCAGGCACCAGACACGGGCTGTCAGTGTGTCGCTCAGTGCTGAAGATGCGCTTTCAGAATCAGCAGGATTTATCAGAGACCTGCCCTGCTCTCTCTGGGGTCTTGATGTATCTGATACCTTAGTATAGGAGTCAGCTTTTCTTGGTGACTCCTCTGACTTAGAGGACTATTTATGAGCAGAATTATCAAAAGGTAATGACATTGGAAATTTAAAACTTTGCTTTTTCCATATCCAAACTTCAAGGCTAAAGTATTACTAAGAGTCAAGTAAGGGCTATTGATTAGGGAAGAAGTTACTACTGAAAAAAATAGGAGAGGAAGTCCTATTTGTCATTTTTATGTCATGAGAAAAATTATCTGCTACTTCTGCAGTTGAGTACCTAAAAACCCAACCCAATTTTTAAGATAAAAAAATTTTAAGAGAAAACAATAAGCAAATATTTTGAGAAAAGGGTCTCAAGTAGAAACTTTATAAATGGAAAACAAAAGGAAATCTGTGTAATTTTTTTTTTCCTCTGAGGTTGATGGAAAACCATTGAGAGTCAAAGATCTGCTGCAGATTAATCTATTTCATCTAACCCACAGCTGCAGAGAAAGAAAAAAATGAAAACTATCTACTACTCAAATTTCCCTTTACAAACCATCATTACAAGCATCGTTTTATCTTCATCTGTTGCCCTCTTGATACTTCCACTCTGAGCAATCTGGAAGGTTTCACGGTGACCAACCCCTCCTGCTCTTCTCTCTCCCTCCCCAGGCGCATGTGTATCAGATCTGGCCTGGGCCGCCAACCCCAGAATGGTCTGCACCACTAAGCTTCTTCCGGGTCTCAGCAGAAGTCTGGATACTGAAATCATCCAGTAATTCAGGAAAGAAACACGAGCTCTTGGAGTACAAAGCTCTGCTGGAAAAGCCTGTCCACCAGAGTCAGGACCGATTATGTCAGGGCATTCTGACTATATGCAAATTACAGCACGTGAACACAGTAACCGTCTACTTAGATCATAAACGTGTTACAACAGTGCCTCTGATTTGGGATGATTTCACAAGGGACTGTAAAGTCTTCATATGAATTTCAGTTCTTTCATTAGAGTGTCTCAGTTAATATGGATGATTTACTGCATTGTTCTGGGTCATCTAATTTCAGTCTGTTCTAATGTTCAGCCAAAAGCAGAGCTCCGTCCTCCACGAATGCACAGCCCTCTCTCCTGTGTACATACGTGGGTACTGGGGCAGCAAAGGAGGCTATAGACTAGAAGGCTAGACTGAGTCACAGGCATTTTAAACAATCAGCCTGAGACCCGGGCTTCTCAATTGTGAGCCCTACACTTCTGGGACATTAGAAATTCAAATTCTGTCTTCAGCTCAGAGCAAAAATAGCAAAACTGGCCACTTACCTGATTACTTATCCCAGCTGCTAGGCTTATTTTCAATTTAGTTGATTCTAATTTGTTGTAAAGTGCTATAAAACACCTTCATTTAACTGACATCACATAAAATTCAGGGTGATGCTAATTTCTCTTCCAGTAGCAATGCTCATTAAAAAGATGGGTGTCACTGTTTTCTCCCTTCTCCTGACTGTGCACCTGGATTTCAAAAATAAAAAAACTCCTTACCTTGAACGTGAGCTGAGAAGGAAGGGCTGGGTAGGGTTGGCTCTGACTTTTTAGGGCTTCCTACACATGTGTGGAGATTACTGAACTTGATACTTTAAGAGATGAGAGAGTCTAAAAGGTTCTGAAGCCTTCTTATCCAGTGGCCATCAAACTCATCTGAAATCCCTCCCAGCTCCCCAGAATAAACACCTTCCTCTGTGTTCCCAAATAAACCCATTCCCTTGATTTCACACAGACTCTGTGACCTTCTCTGAGCTTATCTGTCCTCCTCCCCAGGCCACTAACTTCAGTCCCAAGTGCTATACTGTCATTTGGAAAAACGACACCAGTAACATGCACAGAGGCCCCAGGGACTACAGTCCTCTGGCCCTGTTTGCTATTTCTGTTTCCTTACATCACATTTAAGATTTGAATACCTGAATACCTGTCAGGCTTAGAAGTTTCTATTTGCTTTTTTGGGTAACATGTGGGGCCTATGGTATTGTAGGTATTATGCTTTCTGAAACTGTAATAATATAATTAACAGGTACATGGAAAAGATGCTAATGCTCAGTACCTCCCTGGGTCTAAATCGAGAGGGAAATAAGATTACTCTGTGGTAATCTACCCTAGGCGAGGCAGCAGAGTCGACCTTTCTTTAGCAAACTAAATCTGGCAGTCTCCAGGCACTGTTTTCTCTACAAATTCCTTGTACTACTAAAATTCTCCACATTCTGACTGAAAAGGAACAGTTATTTAGTGAATATTTACAGTATGTGATTATATTCTGAGTACTCAAAAGATACAAGGTGCGATAAAAAATACGGTGAATGTTTAATTTTTAAAGAAATTACTAAAGATGCACTGCCATTAACTCTCTTCAAAACACTCCTCCTTGCTTTACACACACTTGGATCACTATTCTTGCCACTTTATGAAGCAGTTCTGGAAGTTCTCTGTCATATCTTTATTGTACTGCAAGGCTGCTTTAATGCCCTGAATCAATTAAAAATGGTTACCGCGCATGATCATTGTGTGTTTGGGGAAGAGCCAAAAGCTGCATGGTGCTGGCTCTGATGGATAAGGTGGAGGAGGACTCACCGTAATGTTTTTATTTGACAAAAAACTGCCATGCTAGAAGCCATGTGTGCCGGGAAGCTCTGTCAGGATGAAGGATGAAACTTAACACGCATGGAAGAGGGCTAAGGAGGTGCTTCAGAAAGTGCCAGAATGATAGGATAAGTGTGTCTGAAGCAAGAGAGAATATTTTGAGGGAGATTGATGGCAATGTGTCTTTCATTGCAATAATTTCTTAAAATTTAAACATACGTTGAAATTTTTGTTCACTCTTTATATGTTTTTCTCCCCAGAGAGCAGTTTACTACATAACAATCTCATAGGATACTGATATCGTGGTGGTGGTGTTAATTCATTTAACTGCAGCTCATACTTAGCAAAACCTGAGAGGAAAACAAGACCAATGAGCACCGAGTGTGGTATTGTCAATAAAGTCAGAAGCATGGTCTTGGGCCATCTCACAAGATGATGACTTCAAAATCTGCTTTAACTACATAGGCTCCCTGAACGTCTGCTATGTACACGGCACTGATACAAACAGTAGCCGGAAATGACAAAGAGACAACCCAAGCTCCAAGTAAGGAGAAAAGGAGACGAGCTGAGGCTTCTTCTGGGTACGGCTACCACACTAATACACAATGACAGGCAGTCACATTTCAGTGTGGGACAAAAAAAGACTGTCTCCATTACTGTCCCTAAATCCCCAGGCTCACATCTTGATGAGATGCACTGGATTCTTGAGCCATAGAACCTGTGTTCGGATCCTGCCTCTTGGTTCGAGCTGTGTGACCTGCCTGGACTGGGGCAAGTTCTGGTGGCCTCTGTGCTGGGCTGCAACTGTGAAATGTGGACATTAAGGGTGTCTACCCGAGAGGGTTGTCTGGGATGTAACCGTGTTAATACACGTAGAATGCCTACAACAGTACTCGGTGTATTACAAGTGAATAATGAGCATGAGCGAGAGATCTCTGCCCTGAACACCTGCAATATCTTCACTGGCCTCCCTGCCTTCAGTCTCAGCTCCAGTCTTCTCTCATCACTCATCAGTTAGAGAATCTGGACCACAAACTAGAACGCGCTTAGGTAATACCGTTTCACCTTCCAGGTAAGGTCCAAACTTTTCTCTTGCTCTAGCCTCCACCTACTCTGCATCATTTATTTTGCCATTTCCTATCCTAAATTCCCAGGCAGAGTAATTCCCAATTAGAGTCTCTTCTAGATCCCTACTACTGCTCAGATTGTGTGCTGAAATCATCTGTAAGTTCTGATTTCCCCGCCAGATTAAAACATTTTTATGACCGAAACAAAACCTTATTCTTTGTAAAAGGCATACTTTTGAAATATATCTACAATGACTTCTCGCACCTCTGCTGTTAAACCCCAAGAGAGGTCGCTGCTAGCTCTCATCTGGGCGCCACAGTACCTGCAGCCTCTCCACTTTGCCCCGGCCCGCCACAGCCAGCCTTGCCCAGTAATCAGGTGAGCCTGCGGACAGGGAGTCAGCCTGCGCTTTGAAGGTTTCCTTCAGAACCTTCCAGTGTCTTCCCAGCTCAGGGAAAATCCACGGCATTTCCAACGGTCCCTCTGCGAGAAGCACTGTCCTCCACAAGAGCCCCTGACCTTCGAATTTCTGCTAACATGGCCCTACCACCCATTCACCACCCCAACACCCCATTTCACTATCTCCTTACCCAGAACTTTTCTTTCTTATAGTCTTTATCAACATGTGACACGCTAGATATGAATGAATAATTTTTGGATGTGCTTCTCCAGGTAACTCCACATGAACAGAACAGAAACTCTAATTCATGCAGACCTACTCGGTCTTGTTCACTGTCAGGTTCCCAGTGTCAGACAGAGTGTCAGTCTGTGTTGAATATATGACTAAATAACAAATAAACGTTTGCGACACTAGAATCCAGTTGTAGCTTATCAATATCCTCTTGAAGCATGCACACAAAAAATTTGCATACAATTCTAGAGGGTTCCTAAGACTCTAAAACCCCAGGTTAAGACCTTGTAATAGAAAAATTATTCATATTTTATAAGAATTTCTACAAATTTGTCTCCTAAGTAAGAATCCCATTTCTTTTCCCAAAGCAAATGAACTGTTGGCTCGTCTCACCTGAGTATCAGGTATCACACGCTGTGTAATCATGATTTTTAAAGACTCACCATTTCTCATTCAAATGTTTTCTAAGATGGGATTCTAGGTCACTGTTACTCCTCCAACCTGATAAGCCCCCAAGAGAGACTAGCAGAGAACCAGTTCAGATGAAAGGAATCTACGATGAGCAGAAAAGAATGAAGACAACAAGGATCAGGGCAACCACAAGAGTAGAAGCGAACTCATAGCACTCACCTCCCTTCCTCCTTTTAACATTCTTCCAGGAAAAAAGAACAATCAATCCTGCAAGAACTATTCCCAGGTGGATCCCAGCAGTGCAAGGGGTGGGCTATAGCAGGTACTGTGGTGTGATACCCAGATCATTTCTGCAGGCAACCCTATCCCATCTGCTAAGGTTTGGATGGGTGATAATTCCACTCAGTCCCTCTGGGCCACAGGCAATTGTCTCTGCCCAGGTCAGGCCCTCCCCCAAAGCAGCCTGCATTCAGTGACAGGTTATGACAGTAAAAGACCCTGTTGCCTCAGGCTGGACAAGCCCAAGGGTCTTCTTTGCTGTAAAGCTCGCTTTGCTGAAAGAGGCACTTGCTGTGGGTGAAACACAAGAGAATTCCTCCATCTGCCAAATTCCATGTACTTTGCTCCCTGACAGATATTGATCTAGAAAGCACTCCTCCAAAACTACCTGCATACATACCTATGCCTCTGAGCTTTTTCTCTGGAAAACGCCTAAGACCGCACAAGGATGCACATGACATGATCACCTTTAAGGTGTCTCACAAATTTGTGAGACAAATAGAAATGATAAAATACTGGAGGAAAGTGGAAAATGAGTATTTGTCTCATCAAATTTGTGAGACAACAGAAATGATAAAATATTGGAGGAAAGTGGAAAATGAGTCTATTACATGTAATTTTTACTTGCATTTCACTCAAATCAAATTCTGAATGGGGGGAAAAAGCAGTAGTTAGAAGAGATTCTAGTTGGATGTTGTGGCACAAGCCTGTAGTTCCAGCACTTGGGAGGCAGAGACAAGAGGACTGCCACAAGTTCGAGGCCAGCCTGGGCAACAGAGCGAGACCCTGTCTTAAACAAAACAACAACAAAAAAGATATTCTGGCTTGTTGCAGGTATTATAAGCAGGCAGCTTTTGGGGCCAAGATGTCCAACAGATTTGAATATTAGTATTACTTACATATAGGAGGAAGTAATTCATGGGAAATAAAAGAAACAGACATATACCTGCTATTTTCCTTAGAATCTGGGTAAATTCGTTTAATATCATCTTGTGTGAGAACCTGAAACAGGTTAGAACAGGAAAACTGGCTAATACAGAATCTGTTCTTCAAAACACAACCATAAATTGGTATTCTGATCCCAAATTTCCTCTAATGTGTTTAAGGTAGAGTTTTATGAACTGGCTCACAGAGCAGTAATGGAAGTGTCCAATAATCATTATGTTATTATTGCTAATTCTGAAAGCATGAAATGGTATAATCAATAAAATTGTAGACTCATTTGGATAGTGATATTGATAGACCAGTGAGTTTATAGTTTCATTGCTCTTCAGAAAGAAGACAAAAAAGTTAAAAAAAATACTAGGTAAAATTATAAAACTTTAAAGTCAGGCCTGCCAAGAATTCTTAACATTCATCTTATATGAAGATACAAATTCACTTATTTTCTTAATAAAACAAAGCAGCGAAGATACAAATGTTGAAAAGTGCTTTATCTCCTTGAAAAGCAGGAAGAATTCTATAGGTGTCTTAACATTGGCATTTAGTCTTGAACTCCTTTAAACTGTAGGGAAATTTTTGTTGGATGCTCCCCCTCCCAGGATTGGGGCCATATCCTTTAAAATCTTAACAATCACGCTTCCAAATACTAATGTCTTTTCTTACATTAATAAAAGTACTTAGAGGTTGAGGTTTTTGTTTTATAACAGCCTTACTAAAAGATAACTGACATACCATGCACTACATATACTCAAGTATACAATATAAACTTTGACATCTGGAGACATTTGTGAAACCATCACCAAAATCAAGATAATGAACGTCTCCATAATCCCCAAAAGTTCTTCGTACTCTCAGTAATTTCTCCCACTGTCTCTTCCCTGTCTCTGTTCTCTTTAAGAAACACTGTTTGTTTTCTGTCACTACAGATTAGTTTCCATTTTCTAAAATTTCATATGTGTGAAATGAGTATTATTCATTTTGTTTGGCTTCTCTCACACAGCAAAATTATCTTGAAACCATTCATGTTAAACCGTGATTAAGAATTCATGCCTTTTTATTGCTTAGTACTATTCTATTGCATGATATACCTCAGTTTGTTGACATATCTTGTTGGATACCTGCAGCAATTCTGAGTTTTGTTGTTACAAATAAAGCTGCTGTCAACATCCATGAGTAAGTGTTTTCTTTTTGCTTTGGTAGTTACTTAGGAGTGGAATGCCTACATCTCATGGAAGATGTATGGTTAACTTTTTAAAAAACTACTGATATTTTTTTCCAGGGTGTTTGTACCATTTTTACATTCTCACTAGGAGTACTGAGGAAATCACTTTAATTTTGATTTCTAAAGGTATAAGGAAAAGTCTTCACAGGTCTTTGGTGTCTACAACAAGGTCTTATTTAATTGCACTAGATGTCTAAATTCCAAGATAAGCATTGTATAACCAGGAGGATACTCTGGAAGTATCAGTGGGACTATCTGTATATAATGAATGAAGGTAAAATACACTCTGGGATTATAATGATAATTTTACTACCATTGCTAAGGGAAGATTCACTGGCACAAGTACTACAAATTAAAACAACCAGTCAATTGGTCTCCAAATAGTCTATTTATAAGACTAAAAAAAGTATCCCCTTCAATGCATATAATCACTTAACAATAAAAACACAGAAATAAGCTCTAAGCTGTCTTTACAACCTTGTCAAATCATACAAATGCAGAAAACTTCTAATCAGGCAGAGGAGATACGGCAAAGGAAAACAAAAAATGCTTAACTTCATAGGTGGACTTCGTCTCATCGTCACTTTCATCCTACCCTTATCTATGTTTTAGAGGCTTCTCCACAGCCCCGTATTAACAGGACACACACAGCCTGATACTTAGCCTAGTGGCTTCTGCACTGGGAAAAGCTTTGGAAAAGTTAAAATTAATGAGACAGTAAATACACTGATATGAGGAATGCTATCTAAATTATGGGCCAGTGCAGCCAACTGAGGCAGCGCCATCTGGCATAAGCATGCGGTCCAGGGAAACCTGAAGGACTCTGAGCCCAGTACTCCGGGGCAGCCATCCAAACAGAAGCTTTTCTTACACATGTGGCCAGCCGCAGAAGAGAGGAGGGCCTGGCTTCATTCGCAGCTTGCGGCACTACCCCAGGGAAGGACATCTACTTTATCTTCAGGTCTCATCTATTCCAAAGTTTTTAAAGTAAGGGTTTATCAGTCTATATAAGGCACAGAGCAAGACTATATAATTTATTTCATTAATAAACAAGACATCAACCCAAGGATTAACAAAGACATTCACTAGGTTAGGCTTAAAATATAAAAGGCTTAAATCAGTATGGACAGTCCTCAAAAAGCTAAAATTAGAAATTCCATTTGCCCTAGCTATTCTCCTTCTAGGAAGCTTTCCAAAAGAGTTAAAGACATCATATCATAATGATACATGCATACCCATATTTTTTTTTTTTTGGTGGCACCAGGGGTTGAACTCACGACCTCGCGTTTGCCAGGTAGGCGCTTAGGCTGCTGAGCTGAAGTATACCCATATTTATAGCAGCACATTTTATAATAGCTAAATCTTGTAAGTGGCCTATATATCAATCACCAGATGAATGGATAAGGTAAATGTGGTATTTATACACAATGGAGAACTACTGTGCTATAAAGAAGGATAAACGTGAGTCATCTGTAGGAGCACAGATGCACCATAATGTTAACCGAAATAAATCAGACACACAAGCTTAAATATCACATGGTTTCTCTGACATGAACAACCCAAAATAAAAACAAAGAAAAGAAGACAGATCTTTTTCAAATGACAGGAGATGGAGGAAGGGAAAAGGGGGGAGGGGGATAAAAACAGAATTGAAATGTGTTTATGCACATGTACCAGCTCCCCATGAGAAATGTAATCATTTTGTACTACAAACATATAGTAATAAAAATAAATTTAAAAAATAAAAAAGGACTTAAGATATAGTCTTTTTTGTTTTGCTTTCAAATTTGTCTCAGTATATGTCTGCAGTACATAATGATTGTATTCATTACAGGGGGTTTGGTACATGTACATTACCCATTTTAATTCTATTTATGTCCATACTTTATAGAGAATCGTCTCTTCTATGCTATAGAACTGTAAGACCTAAAGAAGCCAGTTGCTGAAATACTTCTTACAGGTCTACTTGGGGTATCGAGTAGGCACCAGAGTGTCAATCAACTAACTCTTTCATAGAAAAAAATCTAGCAACTAAAAAAACACCAGCAGAACTAGAGAATGTACTTAGTCATGAAGTGATTTGATGCTGAGGCACAAGCCAGTGTGTGGATCACACCCTGAATAGCATTGCTTTAGCCTTTTCCCCAAATCGTACTATCGTGAATCTCTTTTCACTATCTTTGAAGGATTGGCCTGGATCAAGCAGTGAATAAGAAAACTGGTTGGGTGTGCTCCATGGTATTAATGACAAAGTAAAACATTTATTTATTTATTTATTTATTTATTTATTTATTTATTTATTTAGCAGCACCAGGGATTGAACTCATGACCCTGCGCTTGCCAGGCAGGCGCTTAGGCCACTGAGCTAGATCCCCAGCCCTTGTGTTTTTGGGACAGAGTTTCACTATGCCACTCAGACTGGCCTTGAGCTCACTTTGTAGCACACGCTGGTCTCGAACTCACAATGTTCCTCCTGTCTCGGCCTCCCAAGTGCTGGGATTACAGGCGTGAGCCACCACACCTGGCCAAAGTAAAACATTTAAATAAAATTTTTTTTGCAGACACATCACAGCCAGTGAAGAATCAAAGATGCAGTCAGGAACTACGGGAATGTTAAAAACAGAATAGCGCATACAAAAAACAAGTATTTTATAAAGAAGCTTCTCGTTTCAGTGCCATAGTCAATATAACATTTTTCCTACTTTTTTAAAAAAGCAAATTAATAACTACTGCAAGAAAATACACTGGGATAGGTTTGCCAGACTTTTACTTTGTACCTCCAGTTTTAATTTTATCTAATAAAGTATGAAACATTAATAACACTGAACAAAGGTCTCATTTTAACACATGATTAAATCTTGACATTCTGATAACCCCCTCTACCCTCCCAGTGTCTGCCACCATTCCCCACCTTTCTGATAGAAGGTTGCCAACACCTCTCTTTGGAAAACAGAACACCCACACTTTGCTGGTAACATAGAGGTCAGCAGGAAGGGGTAGCTGACTCCTAGTTAGGGAAGAGGTGGGAGAAAGACAAAAGCTGATGCCCATGCTAGAAATAGAGGTTCCAGATAGTTGTCCTGAGGGTCACTGGGTGGCCTTAAAGATATGGAAAGCCATTAGGTCACCAGTTGGTGGACTGTGAAATTAGAAGTTAATAAACATAACACATGTACAGAAATTAAAGTCTCATAGGCTCTGCCGTAGAGGTGACAGTAATATTCTTGTTACAGAGATCCTGGTGTTTGTTACGTGGTATAAGACCACAGCTATTTATTCTCTTGATTAGTAATCTTTTATGTAGCAATCTTTGATATCACTAAGTTTTGAAAAGTGTATGTCTAATAAAAAATTAAATACTGTTATGATTAATACATCGTGTCAACTTGAGCAGTTTAAAGGTTTAACCGAGAGACTCAGCAGGGAACTAGGGTTCTCGCTTTGTAAATATCCTCATCCTGTGAAAAGGAGGGCAAGGATGTTTTGTGAGTGCTACACCCACCCTGGGAAGGGGGGGTGACCTGTGTACAATGTAAGAGAGGAGAAGAGGCTTGCTTTTCCCTTTTGCTCTGGCTGCTGCCTTGAAGTGTTGCCCCTGTGCCACGCCATCTTGCCTTGGACCCAGCTGATTATGGACTGAAATCTCCAGAAACTGTAAGCTAAATAAAACTTTTCTTCCCTAACTTTGGGTGTCGGGTGTTTGTCTCAGCAATGAAGAAAAGTAACCAAGACAAATACTGAATATGCTTCTCCAGAAAATCAGGAAATTCACACAAATTTCTACCCATCTTGAAGGCTGTGTTATTACTGATGACCCCAGGAGGCAACGATCACTGGCAGAAGGTCGTCCCCCCAAAAGACAACTGAGGACAGCTACAAGAACTATGTCTTCATTTCACTCTGCCAGGGATGACTTTTTACCCCTACAAAATTTGGATGATAAAGTGGTATGATGGGAGCTAGACTGTTGCCCCTTGACAGCAGATACATCTGTCACTTGTAGGTTTCCAGTCAGAGCTCAACATTACACCTGGCAGCAGCAGACATTAACCAAGGAAAGGTATCTAAATGTGCACCTTACCTTAGTACAATCATCTTACATGTTTTATATCTTCTTTGGCCTATTAGCCTGGTTTTCAATGTGTACAAATGATAATTAACTTTATAATGTCTTATAGATAAAGAAATGAATCTTATGCTAGAAAAATAAAAGAGAGGTCAGGGATATAGCTCAGTGGCATAGCACCTGCCTGGCAAGTACAAGGTCATGAGTCCAATTCCCAGTTAAAAAATATATAAATAAATAAATGGGGGGGGGGATTGAAGGGAGGGGAGAAAAAAGAAGGGAATTGAAATGTGTTATATGTACATGCACCAATCTCAATAAATGTAATCATTATGTATTGGAAAAATGTACTAATAAAAGTAAAAAACAAACAAAAAGACAGTTAAAAAAAATAAAGATCTCTGAGTAGCTAGAGATTAAAAAAACAGGATGCTTTTTTTCAGAAGCTGCACCCCACCCCCACAATGATCAGCAGAGCTGAGATACAGAAGCTTGTAGGTTCAGAGCCAAGGATATGGCTCAGTGGCACAGTGTTTGCTTAGCATGTTCAAGGCCCTCATTTTGATCCCAGTATAGCAAAAATAAAAAAGCTTATGATTTTATATCTCCAGGTTCCCCTCTGTGTTATCCCCATCCATTCCTACAGAAGTCGCCTCCCCAGCCCTATTACGTGTTTAAAGAAGTTTTTCCCCTCTCAAACTAGCAAAGGGCAAAGCAGCATGAGGACAGAGACAAGATCTGCTCAGCTCACTGCGGTGCATCCAAAGCTCCGCAGTGTCCAGCTCTCAGAAGTGCACTTAAGAGTAACTGGAATGAAGGAGTAAATTAAAATAAACCAGCAGCCTATTTTATTAAGGACGCTATTTAATACTTCCAGGCATCTGCAAGTAAATGAGACAGAAAGATTTTTCATAGTACAGAAACTTCAGGCAATTAGAAATTATTATTCTCCTTAGGGGAAGAGGAGTGGATCCTTTCTTTGTCCCTAAAATGTGGTCAAATCTGTCAAGGGTTCAGGCATCCTAGTGTACCTTCTGGCTACAGAACATGGAACGTGAGACATCCTCACCCCTCCCTTCTGCAGCAGGACTCCCAGATGCTGGAGGCTTATTCCTCCTGCCCGGACAGCATGCCTGAGGCCTTCCCTCCCTTACACACAAGTAGGATTTGAGCTAACTTCTCCTGCTGCCAGCCCAACTTAAAAACTCAAGACCTTCCAGAGCCTACCTTCTGTTGTTTCCAATGCCATGGGAGCTCAAAGGAGCAAGCTATAGTATTTACCCAAGACTCTTCAGATTGCATTTTTTATCAAGAGAAAATAGCCCATGACAAGACCACGAAGAACTTGGCGCCTCTGAGTTGAAGGCGATGTTGGGTGGAGGGGGGGGTAAAGTGGTGAGAAGTCGTATATGATGAAGTTCAAGCTACTGCCTATTAAGATGCATGGCTAAGGTTTGTTTTGTTTTGCTTTTTAGAGCAGGCGTGTTTCAATATGGGTACTATGATCTTTCAGTTATTAAACAAATTTGTATAAAGTGTATCAAGAGCTGGTGTTCCTATTAGAAGGGGGAGATATAAAGTGAGCAATGCAAACTCTGCCTTGAGTGTTGTGTAGGTAGATTTGTGACTACAGCACACTTCCAGGCATGCTGATGGAGGAGCAGGAACAAGGTGTGAGGTCAGCCCAGAGGTTCCTTGGTCAGACTCCAGGAAGTCAAATTTAACCTGGGTCTTGAAAGAAGAGTGGGAGTTTGTCATGAGAAGAGGAAAATCCCCGGTGGAAGGAGAACACGTAAAAGATGTGTTCAGGAAGACGCACAGCAGCACTGAGAGCTGCACCAACGTGGTCCAGCAACTTGGGGCCTGATGGAGTCAGGGGACTGGGGCTTACAGGCGGGGATGATGGTGCAGGCCAATCATCTGGGCCTTGTCCACCAAGGAGTATGAACTTTACCTCATAGAGAAAGGGCTTTAATATGTACCAGGTAACGATGACGTTAACCATGAACACTGAGAAATGCTAGTGCTGGATATGCTCAGCATCTTGATTCAACATACTACACAGTGTACACATGCATCAAAATATCACACTGTACCTCAGAAATCTGTACAATTTTGTGTGCATTCAAAATGGAAATTCAGAAAGGTTACTAGTGATAAACATTTGAGAAAAAATCTAAAATTCTGGTTTGTCTTTATAAAATAAACATGTTTTGTTTGTCATATTATTTGCTGATTGGGATCAAGTGTATCACTAAATACACTACATTAACTGTTAAATATATATTTTAAAACAAAAAGCTTTATATGCCTATAATCAGTCCTTATGATTATGCTCTTATAAAAAGATGTTCTCACATAGACTATAAAAAAATTTAGACAAATTAAAAAGGGCATTAAAGTACCTGGTGTCAGATTCTCACACAGACATCGGTGCCCTCTGTGCATGGGGTATGGGTTTTAATGCAACTAACCATATGTAGGGAAGATTCTTTTCTCCAGATGATTCCTTGAGAAATCATTACACCTCACATGTATTAGCTGCCCTAATTGAATAGATAAGAAACATCCTATCAAAGAATTAATTCATTTTTCTTCCGTGACATTGTTCTCTTACTACTAATGGAGAAGAGTTAGCATTGCAAAGAGTAAATCATGCTTAGCATGCCAGAGGCCATGGGTTCAATCTGCACCACTGGAAGAAAACCTTTCTTCCAGGTAGGAATTTCTGAGTTGATTTTTTTGTGTATTTGTTTGCAACAACATGGCACGAATACATGCAACAGGAGAAAAGCAGCTGTAATGTATCTTCCTGATAGAAGGGTCATCACGGGTCACAGACTCCAGCCTTAAATCTTCTGACAGGACTCTGTGCGTCACTTATGATCAAGAGGAAGCTGTTCATCCTACATTTGAGATTGTAGAAAGAAGCCCAATCTTTCTTTGTTACCTTTTCCCACAGTACATGGGTCACCACCTTATTTCTAGGCAGTGCACCCTCATGAAACCACTAGCCTTACTGAACTCTTGCTGGACGCACAACACTTAGGAGAAAAGGTGGTTATTTAAGTAATAAGACATGGCCTTAAAGACTCCATATATGCACTGCCATCGCTATTAATAATGAATACAGCTTACATGCTTTAAGAAATCAAAATATCCATTTAGCACTGACCATAATGCATGAGGAAGTATTTTTAGGAAACAAATATCCTAAAATTCAATTCCTTCAAAACAATGTTAAGACTTGTTGTAATTGGCAGCATGTTTGTCTTACGCACTAAATACAACATGTGATTTTGGAAAGAAAAGAACTACTGAGTATATCAACTACTGACTACAGTGTTCATACTCATGACTTTTCTAGTCTTTGTCCCAGTAATATTTCTCTAGATTGCGCTTCATCTGTTATATATAGATGACCAACACCACCAGCACGCATGGCAAGCTGATTTATTAGAAATTCTAGTCATGTTTGAGGAAAGAAACCAGAGACAACTCTAAAAGTACACTTCAAGAACAGAGCCCTTATGTCAGCCACAGTGTGACAATTATCAAAAGATTTTCTGTTGTTGCCATGATCGGGCAATTATTTGAAAGAATGCAGAAGAAATAAGACAGACTGCAGTGAGGATGTTCTGGTCTCTAAGGACTTGAGGGAGACAGAATCATTCTTATGTAAAGAAAAAACAGACTGAAAGGAATCCAGAGAATAATTACTGTGCCTTTGGCTTTGGACCTTGCAATGCTATTGAAGCCTCTGAAGTAGAAGATAACCAAACTTTCAGAAATGTTACATATGTATAAGGGGACCAGACTCCACAAGCTCCTCTATACATATGAGACAAAAAAAACTATTTGAATTTCAGAATTCTATTCTTCCCTTAATAGATAAAGAGAGAATTTGCTGCCTTTCAGGCTTAGATATGTGGAGAACAACAAATGGACCCAGACATTTCATGACAAGTAACAGGTCAAAAATGAAAGGAATCAGTGTCACACTGATTTGAGGAATAAGAAAAAGCAAAAGGAGACAAACTACATATTTCTGTTAAGGGAAGAGACCAGAAACGAACGCCATGAGGTCATCGTGAAGCACAGGCGGTTGCTCCCGGTGTGAGCAGAGCTGTTCACCACCTCGGGGAGGGAGCTTTGGTAGGGAGCGGGGGGAAGGGGCTCGCGCCATGTGCGGTAATGAGGCTGAGCGGAAGAGGAATCACAAGCAATCAAAATACAGAAGAGGAGCCAGAAGAGCTGCTGACGTGGGGGTGATCATCAATAATGCACTAAGGAATAAAAATCAGAGGAATGTTTGACAGCAGTGAAAAGGGCACAGAAGGCTGGGGGATGTATGTGCAGTCACAGAGAGAACAAGTTGGCCGGCCCTGCTTATTTTGATGCTATTTAAAGCAGCAAGATCTCATTAACTCTGGGCAGATCTGACTTTTTCTTCCCATTGGAAAAAAAAAATCAACCAAAAATCTGTGAGCTGCAACTTACATCGATCTACGGTTCAAAAGACATGGCACGCTTGAAGACGACGAGGTTCCCAGCTCACTACAGTTCCACTACAGTGGGGACATCTCCCTTCCCTTGCCCCGTGTCACAGGCTTTTCAGAATCTCACACTTTTATCAGATTAAGAAGAGGATTAACAAACTTAGATTAGCCAACTATGAGGAAAGTAAGACTGCATGCATTCTGCAGCCTTTTTAAACTCTGCGATTACATCATTCCTCTTCATAGAAACATCTATGGTAGCACAGGTATAGTTAGAAAAGTTAACTGGAGAAGGTCACAGATTATTGGTGAGAAATACAGTGATATAAACAGTATTTCTTTCCTTGATGTACTCTTTTCGTGGCTATGTAAGCTTTTAGTAAAATAGATCATCGAAGAGATGACTGCTGAAAGTCTAAACAGATCCCAGGGATGGGATGGCAGAAGTAACCCAGTTGGCTGAAATCCTGATGCATTTATTCTCAAGGCCGTTCTGTGCTCAGCTCACAGACAGCCCACACTGTGCCGCCCATGGAATAAAGAGACCTCTTAACAACTCCCAAAGAGCATGTCTTCCCGTGTTCCTCTTAATGAGACTTTAAGTTCCTTGATTGCTAATGTGCAAGCTGGGCAAGTCCCTGAGTTGGCATGTCAGTTCTTCACTTTGACTCTGAGAAGCTCCATGAACTAGAAAATTAAATAGTTCAGCATAAATAAAACTATTATTAATAATTAACAATAACATATTTACTGAGACTCAATTCTTACAGCTGGAACCAGCATTGACCTCATTTTACAGAGGAAATTGAGGCACAAGGTGATAAAGCAACTGGTTGAGGGTTGTAAGCTTGGGAGAAATTACATGGGAGCGGAGCACAGGCAGTTCTGCCCGCAGCACTTGTGTTTTGGTCTGAGTGCAAGCTGCTGCTCAGACAGGTATCTACTTTCTTAAAACAGATCGTTACTGCTTTAAGGTATGCATCCAAAATAAGAGTCCAGCCTTGGGAGGCACTACTGGTGGCCTCTTT
>RJWT010004522.1:0-33138 GCA_004365215.1 Cuniculus paca
ATAGTTGACAGATAGGGAGTGGGGTCTTTTCCAGAGAGAAGAATGCAATCTTCAGGGTATTGGTCCTGGAGTTTCCATGACTTATTTCCTCCTACCTCAATCCTAGAAATATGAGGTCTTCTCTGTGGTTGTAGCTGTCTCAGTCCGATCTACAGAGAAATCAAGGATGTTAGCGACAGTATAGAATGGTCAACTGGAATGGTGAACACTTATACTGTAATCCTTTACCTCTGTTGATAAAGACTAAAACCAAGGTTGTCTTATTGAGAGTTGAGAGTTGAATTTTAGCTGTTTAGAATCACTGACAGTTAGAGCTAAGTAATTAGTGATGAACAATACCAGTTTCCTCGGTTGCAGGTAAATAAACCAAGTCACAGAAAAAGCAAATGACCTCTAGGGGCTTTGTGACATTGAGGGGCAGAAGAACTGAAGAATGAGTCTGTTGCTTCCAGCCCCTCTGTTCTTGTTTATTGAAGTTTGGGTGTTGGGAAATGTAGAGAGATCAGGATGTGAACTGACACAAATTAATGAAGGTCATCTGTATGAGGTACCGATGTATGAATAGAGAGTTGAAATGAAATCTACCTATGAAACAATGGTTTTGTATTGATTCGATTGCTCCTCTTTAAAAGTTTTGGATGATTTTAATAAGCCAGGGATGAGTCTGGGAGTTTTTGTGAACAGTGTTTTGCTTCTTTCAGTTCTTAAATTATACATTGGTTCCTATAGATTGTCTGGGGTCACCTGCCCCAACATGCTCTGCTAAGCACATTTCTTGGGTTGAGGAAGGAGCCAGAGACTAAGAAAAATAGAAAGTAGAAAGTCTGGCCTGCCAATATATTAGTCACTTTCTTGTCACTGGGACAAAATACCAGACATGCACAACTTAAAGGAGGAGACAGCATGGTGGAAGGACCAGGTGGAGGAGAACTGCCTATGTCATGAGGCCACGAAGCAGCGAAGGGGGAGGATATGGAGATGAGAATATACCCCTTCAGGTCATGCCCCCAGTGACTCACTATGCCAACCACGCCCCACCTCCATATGTGACTTCTGGGTGATATTTTAGATCTAAACTGTAACAGGCAATGATGAGCCCTTACATTATAAAATAAATTATATATCAAGGTATCATAATAATGGACTGTTTGGAGATGTGAAATAAATTTCACTTGGATCATGAAGTGAGGCCTTAAATTTTTTATAGACAGTCTTTGTCAGTTTTTGGTATCTTTATACTCACGTCATAACAAGAATTAGAATTTCCCTTCTCTTTTGCCACAGAACAACTAAATAACACTGAAATTAGATTGCACCTTGGTTTTAAACTCCCTGAGGCTGTCTTTTCTAGGGAATGTTCATTGACTTCTTTATCTGTTAGTTCTTAGAAAATTGAATACATGAATTGTTAAAAAAAATCTCTTCTGGGATGTTTTGATACCATATTTTCACAGAAAATTATTCATTTAATTTAGGTTTTGCACAGAGATGAATAGAGTAGTCTTTTATGATTCTTCTAGTTGCTCATTTTGTTCTGTGTCTTTTCCCCTTTGGTTTATTTTCTCTTTTTCTAATATTTTGAGCCAGAGACCTTTTCCCACTCTAGTACTATTTAAGGCTTTGCGTTTTCCTGAGATCTGGCTTTAGTTATATCCTGTATCATCTGATATGTAGTGTTTTTGTTATGTTTGTTTTCTAGAAATTCTGCAATTTTAGTTTGCACATAACATCTTTGACCTAAAAGTTATCTAAGACAAAATGTTTTAATTTCTGATTGGAAAGACCTTTTCATTTTCTAATTTGTTTAGTAATTTCTGATTTTGTTGCCTTATGATCAGTGCATGTTATCTGTGATCCAGCTTGTTTTTTAGGCTTTGCTTTCTTACTCATTTCTCTTGATCTATTACCTTTCTCTCTCTCATCCCCCACTCCATGTGCACAGTGGGGCAGCAGTTAAGATTTTATGCAAATACACTATCTCTGAGAACTAAAACTTGTTGCAAATTTATATACTCAATACTAAAATATAAGTTCCTAATTTGAATCTAACCTGAGATTTAAGCATTTCTAGATAGATGTAATCAAATAAGTAGAACAAGTTCATTAGACATCTATTTTCAGTAGAGATGTCAAAGAAAAATTTGAAATTTTTTCTTTTTCTCTTTGTGATGCTGGAGATCAAACCCAAGGCCTCACACATATTAAGCAAGTGCTCTCCCACTAAGCTACACCCTAAGTCCAGTCAAAGAGAAGAATAAATGTAACTTGGTGAGGTTAACTCAGTAGCAGTGGCAATGTTTTTGAAACAGAGGAGTGAGTTTTCAATGCACAATCATTATCTTGTGGTATTAGTCAGCTTTCCATTGCTAGGACAAAATACCTGACATTATCAGTTTAAAGAAGGAGAGGTTTATTTTGACTCTTGGTTTTGGAGGTTTCAATCAGTGGTTGACTGGCTCCAAGGCAGAAGTAACATGGTGGAAAATTTTGGCAGAGGAAAGTTGCTCAACACAGGACAGCCAGGAGTGGAGGAGTGAAGGAGGAGAGAGAGAGAGACCTTGAAACCAAGAAAAAAACAAGGAGGTGGCAGAGGACAGAATGTAGCCTTCTAGGTCTTGCTCCCTAGGACTCACTTCCTCTAACCAGGCTCTACTTCCTAGCAACACATTCAGCTATGAACTCAGTGTATTGACCCACTGATCTGCTGCTAATGCCCCATGATCCAGGCCCCTTCCCAAAACCCCGTATCAGAATATATGAGCTTTGGGGAGTCATTTCTTATCCAAAGTGTAATACTCACTTAAAGTTATCTCTGGACCAGTTCTTGTTGGATACACGTCAAAGTTGTTCAGTAAAGAAAACGTGGGTGTCATCAGCAGGAACCATCGAAATGTTCTTTTTTTTTTTTTTTTTTTTTGCAGCACCAGGGATTGAACTCACAACCTCGTGCTTGCCAGGCAGGAACTTAGGCCACTGAGCTAAATCCCTGGCCCTTGTCTTTTTGAGACAGGGTCTCACTATGCAGTTCAGACTGGCCTTGAGCTCACTTTGTGGCCCAGGCTAGTCTCAAACTCTCAACGATCCTCCTGCCTTAGCCTCCCAAGTGCTGGGATTACAGGTGTGCGCCACCAGGCCTGGCTCATCTAAATGTTCTAATTGACATTAAAACACTGGTAAGGCTACAGACACAACAGAAGTTTAAAAACAAAAGAGTGTAGTGAAAACTACCCTCAAAAGTTTGGAAGTCTTACTGAAAGAGGCAGGCGTGCGCAGCAGAAATTTCAATGACGCTTTATGATATTCTTTTTGAAAAAATCATACACCAGGATAATTTTAGGGATGATTCCTCCCAGACTATCAAGAAACAAGTTAATTCGTATTATATAGAACTTTTTTTCTAGATAAAAAAAGAAAAGTTGTTCAGGTTTATAATGAGAGTATAGTTTTGATTTCAGAACTAGAAAAGGATGTTGATGATAATAGTAGACATTATAACACTATATTGCTTGTGGATGCCAATGAAAATTTCTTAATAAAGTATCAGCTCTCCAAGTTCTAGATATATTAAAATACTTCATGAGCATGTGGAGTTGTCTCTCACAAATACAAATGCAAGGAAGATTAAGCATCAGAAAATTTATCAAATTTACAACATTAAATATACACTTGATCTTGGCCAAAACACTGAGATGATGTTTACTACATTAATAAACAGTAAAGAATTATATGATTACCTCAATATGTGCAGAAAAAGCATTTATTAATGTTCCAATGCCTATTTCTGATTTAAATTTTTTTAAAATAAGGACTACAAAAAATAAGGACTATCAGGAGAATGTTTCTTTTACCCATGAAAGAATACATAGCACACAAGTACATCAAACATAAAACCTAGTAGGGAAATTTTAAAATCATTCTTCCTAAGATCAGTAACAATACAAAAGTGCTCATTACCATGTAATACTACTATGCAGTTCCTGGACAGTATTTTGGGATGAAAAAGTGAGAGACATAAGCATTGGAAAGAAAGATATAAAATTGACATTATTTGCAGATGATATTCTGAAGTTAGATCAATAAGAAACTACTAAAACTGATAAGCTAATTCAGTAAGTTTGTTAGATTCAAGACAGATTAGAGAAACCAACATTTCTTTCAGTCAGCAATAGCCAACTGAAATATAAATTATTCTGGCTTAACATGGTTTGACTTTCATTTTTTTCAACACTATAATGGTGCAAAATGGGTACACATTCAGAAGAAACTGTATTTTAAATTTCTATCTTTTCCCAGTCTAGGAATCTGGAACAAATATTCTCTAGAAACGCTGGAAGCCATGTGAGTCCTCACTCCCAGTCAGCCACAATGAATCTCTCCAGTGAGCCATGTTACTAAGGTATGATGTTTTATAGGTTGTGTTCAATGTATTTTTGATTTATGATATTTTAAATTTCTGATAGGTTTATTGAGTCAAAATTCTATTGCAAGGCAAGAGACATCTATATGTGACCAGAAAGTACCATTCACAACAACAGTAAGTACTGTACATATCTAGAAATAAATCCAAAATATAACAGACTGACATGAAGAAATTAAAATTCTAGTAAAAGTTATAAATAGAATTCAAACACACAGGGAGATATTACAGTCTCTCGAATGGGATGAAAATAATAAAATGCTCACATTTTCCCAAATTAATTTATAAATTCAATGTAATCCAAATAAAAATTCAAGTTAGAGTTTTAATAAGCAACACAATTAAGTTACTCTGAAGTTAGAGTTATTGTAGTCTTTGTTCTAAGGATCTACACATAACTAAGTCAAATTTGAAAATGAATAGGTAGACAATCTACACCAATTCAATAAAAAGAGAGGATTGTTAGCTGTAGGACTTCAGAATGTATTATTTTTCCAAAATCCTATTCAAAATGTTTGTGTATTTGCTTCTTATGAATATTTTGATAACCTGTTGTTGAATAAAATAAATTTGTTACCAAAATTTTGGTTTATTAAATCTTCAATGTGATTTGTTTTGAAATATCCTTAAGAACAAAGATATCTTAAATGTTTAAGAATTAGCTTTCTGAAACCATAAAGGCCTTTATGTACTTTATGTACTTTAAGTAGATTTATTATTTTATGAACATTTATTTTCTGGCCAGTAAATAGATAAATTTTCATTGAATCTGGAAAGTCTCAAATTCACAAGATGATCATTTTGTTTTTGCATAGAAAACAAGAAGAAAAAAAAGTAAATCACTGATTTGATGATATATTAAAATATATTTCGATTTGCACTTGCCTACCTTGTTTATTCTTTTCTTCTTCAGTTTAAATAACTTGTAAAAATGGGAAAAAAATCCACAAGAACATGTAGAAAGAAGCTAACTACTCTAGAAGTTTAATATAATGCATTCATTTTTCTCTTCTTGTTCTTTTTTTTATATGTGTTGAAATTGAACGCAAACCCTCACACTTGGTAAGCATGTACCAGCTGTACCTCTGAGCTCCAGTGGTATTTTCTTTTTTAAAAGAAATTTTTATTTTGAAAATGTTTTTATTATTTAAAAAGTTGAGAAAACAGTAGTGTTAATATGTACAATATACTTATTTTCTTCTAATATTAAAAATTTAACCCTAGTATAATGACCAAATCCAAGAAATTAATACTAGAAAAATTCTACTCCTTAAACTGTGGATTCTATTTGAATTCCATGAGTTTCTCCTCTTGATGTTCTTATTCTGTTCCAGAAGACCATCCTCAGTCCCACTGTTCCATCCATGCATTTATTTGTTGTAGCTTCTTAGATTCCACCAAACCATAGTAGTTGCTCAGTTTGCCTTTATCTTTTAGGACCTTGAACTTGGTCTTATTAGTTTTATGGAATGACTCTTTAAATTTGGTTTTTCAGTTGTTTTCTTTAATCACATAAAAATCGAATGTTTTATATTTAGAAATAGTATGTCCGCATCAAGATGGCCTATCTGAGGTCCTGTATCTCTGTGAGTCCTATTTATGGTGATGTTAACCTCAATTGCTTGGTTAAGGTGTTGTCTGCTGACTTAATATAACTATAAAGTTGTGGAAATTGTCAGCAATTTGGGACTGATGATGCCCAGGAATGATGAAAAGCACATCACTTTGCAATAGTGCCATCGATTGCCCAAAGCCGTCTTGCGAGATATGGAAATACCAGAATTCCACGGTGAATGAATGAATCAAGGTATTATTATGCTCAGTTAGTAATACTGCTTAGAATTATTGAAAAGAAAGTTTAAAAGCATTTATTCTTTAAAGAAGTATCAAACAAAACTCCTGGGAATGAAATATTAATAATGATGAGTCTGTATTTGGATAGTGATGAGCCAGCACTTTGAAACTAATAAAATAGTGGGAGCCTGTGTATTCCTGATGTGGCTACAATAACGGAAAATGTAATGTGAAATTTGTCAAGGTGTAGATATATAGGATAACTACATCCTTATAGTACAATTTAAACATGCCAAGCATCCAGACGAGTTGTAAGAAAGACTCCTACTCAGCAAAAAAGTAAACACTCTCCTGTTTACTCTCACTTATATGACCAGTTTCTCATCGAAGGTGGCAGCCCAGAATTTGAAGAGATAGGCAGGGGTTGAAAGCTTTGATTGGGAATTGCCAGTCAACGTTTTGAGCATGAAACCTACTTTGAAATAAATATGGTTACAGAAGCAAGCTTATCATTAAAAATGTAGGTTGAAGGGAGGATGGGGGAAGGGGAAAAGAAGAATCAAGTTATACATATAGGTACAAATTCTCTGTGATGAATGTGATCATTATGTATATCTAAAATGTGCCAATAAATTCTGATGGAAGAAAAAAATAAAAATATAAATAAAAAAGTAAACGGATTTTTTTTATTGTTTTAGTCCCTTTGAATAAGATTTTTCCAGCTTTTGAAGATGAAACTAGCCCATTCTTATAATTACAATTACTGGGTCAAGGGTATGCACATTTAATAGCTCCTGCAAAATTGCTTCCTCAAACAGATTGATTTACATATCCATCCATGTGGTGAGAGACTATTTCCTCACACCATTGCCTGCTGTCCTTTTAATTTGTATCTTCCTGATGGGAAGAAACTGAATCTCACTTATTGCTTTGATTTGCATAAAGCTAATCACTACTGTGATTATTATAATTACTTAAATTTATTAAGCATTTATGCTTTCTATCCAGTAAAATGCTTTTTATTTCTACTACTTATTTCTATAGGATTATTTGCATTTTCCTATGGATTAGTAGGAATTGCCCCAAAATGTTGGATATTAAATATTTGTTTGTTAGATGTGTTGCAAATACTTTCTTCCTGTCTTTTTAGTTTTTCATGCTGCATTTTTTGCAAGCTTTGTCCAAAAATCTGAAATATTGATTGTACTTAATTTTTTACCTTTTCTTTCATGGGTTTTACCTTTTGTGTGATGTGGACTATTAGGCAAAGGCTAAGAGTTTTGTCATTTAACTTTTTGTCAAGGAATTTCAAACTATGAGCCTTTAACCTACGGTTCTTTCTTGAATGTTGCTTTATGGGCTAAGACTCTTTATTGTTTTAGCATTGTTGTTGTTGTCCCACATAATTGTACACTTACCTGTTTTAAATTTAGAGAATTATACCTTTATGGTGGTTCTGTATGGCTTGATTTCTTTGTCTAATTCTCTCAATGATTCTATTTAGATCTGTCATTTTCTTTGAGTAACTTTGGGCTTATTTTTCTTGATTTGGCCATCATTTTCTTATGAAGCAGATGAAGATGTTAAATAGCATTCTGGCTCGTATCCTAAAGTCTGGTATTTCACAGAGATCATCTTCAGCTCACGGTGATGGATCAGTTCACAGAAAGCAAGACTTAGACCTGACTTGGGCTGCTTGGAGAAGCAGAGGTCTTTGAATATGGCTAAGCACATCACGTCCCCTATACTGGTTAAGGGCTGTGCCACAGACGCTGCCCCAGGAATTTTCTTGACATTGCCTCAAATTTTCTAGAGTATAAATAGCCCTGCGTTGGTTTCTGTGGTTCATGGTACCCTCCAGGTTGTCTATCAGTTCAACAGGCACGAGTGCCAGATCTTTTCCAGGAACATCTTACACCAGATTGCCAGCTTTGCTTGTGGTATCTCTTGTAGGATCTGAACCCCACTAGCATTGGTCCTCTTTGGAACCCCAAGGATTGTGAGCATCCCAACAGACAGCCTTGGATTCAGATTTGGGAGTTACAGATTCCAAGTCTGGATTTACACTAACTTGAGTCTGTGTAGTTGAAATGTATGAAGGTCATACAATATTTATTGCTCCATAATACCTTTTGTTTTATTAGCTTGTCAGCCCAATGATGTGAATAATGTATTATAGATGGGGCATCTGTAAACAAATTCAAGAGACTCTCATGGTGGTGAATGATCTAGTACCTAATTTGGTTTGATGCTCCCTTGACTTAATAAGATCATGAGCATGTTAAGTAAGTAAATTAGCAGGATTCCTCACCAAACAAATGTACATGATAGTATCTCAGAACTTCAACACTAGTATCCGGACCAAGTGTTTTCTTAAAATTTATGTCCATATGTAAGAAATTTGGCTGTGTGAGTACTGTTAGAATTTAGCTCACACTTAGTGATGTACATCATTGTCATTGTTTTACATGGTGATAAAACACAATAGAAATGATCTAGAAACTTGGTTAGGTTAACATAGAAAAACTATGTCTTTACATTTTTAACTATAAGCAAAGTGAGGGCATTGTGAAATCATAATATTCATTCCTTCATTTTAAGGTGAGAGCTGTGGGTCATTCTGTCAGTAGTTGGGCTCTCTGTTGTTCAGTCATCAACCACAGTGATTCATTTCTCGCCTCTTATCACCTTTGCATCTTGCTATGGTGTAGATGCAGTGTGAGTGTGTCTTCCATGGGTTCATGTGCTGGAAACTTTCCTCAGTTGGTGATGCTGGGAGATGATGGGACTGCCTAAGAGCTGCGCCTCATGGGAGGTAACTTGGTTATTGGAGGCACTGTCCTCAGAAGGACTTGCTGTAGTTTTTGTGAGATGTCAGTTAGTTCTCATGAGAGAGGGTTATAAAAGAGCAAGACTGGCCACTTCTGACTCCCTGGGTACTTGTCTTGCTGGGGGATTGCTCTCATAGCAGCTTCCACCATTGTGATGCCATCAACCATGAAATGCTCACCGGAGGCTGAGTGGATGGGGTCAGCTTTTCTTGGACTGTCATCTTCCAAAACTGTGAGCTATTTTTCCATTGTAAAATGTACATCCTCATGGATAAAGAAGATGTGGTACTTTTATACAATGGAGTACTATTCAGCTGTAAAGAATGATCACATTGAGGCTTTTACAGGTAAATGGGTGTGACTTGAGACCATACTCATAAGTGAAATAAACCAAACTCACATGTGTAAGCACTGCATTGTCTCCCTAGTGTAAGAAACTGAAAGACTCAATAAAATACAAAATTCCCGATAAATATGGGGGAAAGGTTCTGAAGTCCAATGGTGCTTTTGTTCTTTGATTTGATTGGTTTAAATCTCTTTTCTACTATTTGATTGCAATATGTGAGAAGATAGGAACAGGTCTTTTGAAAAACAGGGGACATTACAGTAGCCATTGTTGGTTTCTTGTTGTCTGACTTGAAGGCCTGTAATGCTTTCACTCTTGTTTTATCTGGTTTTATATTACTTTGTTTTGTTTGAGTTTATTGTCTGTAAATATATGAAAAACCATTTCGAAGAAGGCAACAGACACTAGGGTAACCATTGTTAATCGCCTGTTGTTATGTTTTGAAGACCTGTAAATGCTATATTGTGTTTGACTCTATTCTGTTTTGTTTTGCTTTGCTTTGTTCTGTTTTGTTTTATTTTCTTCTATTTTCTTTAAAATAAAAAAAATGTACATCCTCAATTTTTTTTTATAGCAATGGTAAACAGACTTATATATTCCTAGTTCCTCTAATTCCTCTGATACTCATTAACACTAAAGTTTAAACTGGGGATGTCAAGATGGATGTTGAGTGCTAGGAAACCTGGGAAATCTAGATAATCTGAATGCTAGAAATTCATTGAAAGGTCAAGATCAAGAAGAATAAGAGACTTATGCTCAGGAGAATACATATCACTAGACTATATAGGATTTTGAAATCTTAATTTGGGCACAGCAAATTCATGCTATTCCCAGAGAATTTTGAATCAATAAAGATGCAACTGTCTGAGTTATGTCTCTTGGGTCCTCTGCACATCTCTTTGTTGAGTCCTTCCCTCCATCTTCATGGTCCATGTATCCACCAGACCGCATACTCTTTTTAGAGGTCTGAGTATTAATTTGAATCCCCTATTCTAGAAACTCAAGCATCAAGTCCTACAAGATCTTTCATTTGAACTACTAGGTTATTTTGTTTCCTTTTATTGCCTTCTCATAGTTGTTACTCTCTGGGATCCACATCAATGCCTTTTTATTATTTTGTCTTCCAGAAGATGAATACCCAATTCCTCATGTTCAGTCACTTTTGTTTGCAATTAATTCCTAGTGTGAATTCAGTTTTCCAGA
The DNA here is from genome assembly GCA_004365215.1 of Cuniculus paca. Classification (NCBI taxonomy): domain Eukaryota; kingdom Metazoa; phylum Chordata; class Mammalia; order Rodentia; family Cuniculidae; genus Cuniculus; species Cuniculus paca. The sequence continues at coordinate 10,592 of RJWT010004522.1, forward strand.
CTAGATCATGACTTAAACAGAGACTTAAGGTGTTTGGAAGCCTGATAATGGGCCTTTATTTTGTGTTGACCATCTCTAGAGAGGGGATATGTTGACTGAGGTATAATTGGGGGGTCCTTCAACAGGGTAGAGGGGACTCCAGAGAGGTGACACTGGCTAGGTCTAATTCTGAACAGAAGTGTGTTTGAATTCATTATCACACTTTCTCCTAGGGGACAGATAAATCAGAAATCAAAAATGGTAGGGCTAGGACCTAAACAGCAAAGGACCATGCTCTTCTAAGACCAGAGGAGATGCAGATGGAAAGTAGGAGTGCTTGAGCAAGGAGACTCTCCCAGATCCTTGTTCTTTAGCCTGCCTGTAGTGGGCCAGGTTTTCTCTGCCATGAGACAGAGTCCCTACAGTGTGGGTGCCTCACATTTCCAGTCTTAACTCCAGAGCAACATGACAGGAGGGCTGAGGTCTGGGGAAGTCCCGCAGTTTCTCCTTTTGGAGAAACCTATGATCTGTCATCGCCTCTGTTTCCTTGTGGTTGACCTTGTGGGCTTAGCTCAGCACTTATTTCTCAGGGCACCTAGACAAGCCATACTTGTTTGAGATTTCTTCATCAGAACCTCCTGGGATCTCCTGGAAGGAGGAACTGGATTTTTCTCACAGTGAACACTGGTCACACCCCGCCTAAGAAACTGGAACCTCCCTCTACTCATCTAGATAAATGACCCAGGCTCTGTCAGAGCCCATTACTGCTCTTGGAAGCTGATGGAGCTGTGATTTCGTCCAGTGGACTTTCAATAAAGACCCTTTCTTGCCAGGTAAAGCCCATAGTTGCAAAATCCCTCTGTCCCTGGAGCCTTCTGTGCTTTGAGGATAAGAAAAAGGGTAAGCCATGCTAAGATGACTATGGGCTTTTTCCTATGTGGGACTTGTTGTCCCTCGTGGTAGAGTGGTTGGGATTTGGAAGAGCCCCCCTGGCACGGACATTTCCTTTTCCTTGGATAGAAAAGGAATGAAGGGGAGGTGGCTGTGGCAGGAGGAGGCACTGGAACCAGGAGCCTGGAATTTTTAAGGTCACATATCATGCCTGGCATTGGGACTCCTAAGGAGATAACATTCTTGGCTGGATCTCTGGGTGGAGGATAATTCTGCTTGTTTTCGCATGCCTCAGACTTCTGTGAAATTTTATCCTGGTTGGTGGTTTGAATCTTCTGACTAAAGGTTTGTGTCAGGTCAGGCATCTTAGATCCCTGTCTAGAATAAGAAGTTAAGGAACCAGTGTCCTAGGAATATCTTAGAAATGTCACTTGAGGCTCATCTCTTCTGTCTTTGTTTCCTCAGGTGCTGAGACAAACCCACTATGAAAAACCCTAAAAATGTTAACTATGGAGGTAATGTTGGGATAGGGCTCTAGTGGCCTGAGTCACAGTCATATCTGTGTCCTCTAGATACCTTAGCATCCTCTGCCACTCCCTCTGTATGGCTTTTAGTGCCTAGTACTGTCCACCTGCCACTGGGCCACGGGCTTCCAAAGAGTGGGGACCATTGCTCATTCACTGTTCCAGCTCCATTTCCTAGGATGGGTCCAAGCACAGAGCAGGTCCAAAAGAGAATAGCTGGGCTTTGACACATGTGTGCTGTGGGGCTGCTCATTACCCTCTGTCTTGATGATTTGCCCTCTTACACCATTTATGGACCTTGGTAGCCTTTGCCCTCCTCAGAAGAGCCAGTAGGTTTACTGGAAAGAAAGGCTGGGCTGGCGAGTTTTGGGGCATAAACCTTGGGTCTTCCATATTGAAGGGCCAAGATTAGATAATCTTTCTCTTGAGTGAAGCAACCTTGGCCTTAATGTTTCTTCATTATCTGTCTTCATTCGTGGCAGCCAGAGATTCTCCACATCTTGGAAAGGTCTCTGATTTGGATCAGCAGGTGTGGGTCCTTCAGGGTCAGTCCCTGGTGACAATTCCACGGAGTAACAGTGTGGCATCAGGTGAGTGCTCATACTGTGGGTATTCCACACCTCACATTGGTGGTGGCTTTTTGTTAACGCCTGAGTACTAACGCTTGATTGCACTTTATAGGATGAGTATAGCAAACAGTAATGTATGTTCCAGAATAGCTGCAAGAGCAGTTTTTTAATACTCTCATCTCAAAGAAGTGATAAATATATGAGGTAGTGGATGCGTTAATTACCCTAATTCAATCATTATTATATTGTATACAAATATAACAAATCATCACATTGCATCCAATAAGTGTATACAATTATATTATGTCTCCAAACCCTAGATTTCATTGGAGTGTATCTGAAAGGAATAGAATTTCCCAGCTGGGAAGAGAAGTCACTGGAGAGGTTAGTCTCAGACTAGGTTAAATAAATCAGATAGAGTAGAGGAGCCTCCTAGGAATTAGAAGAGTAGCATTCTGATCTGAAGCAGCTGATCTGTCCTGTGGTAGGGGATTAGCTTGTTCTATTTGACCTCAAGATATCCTAAAATGACAAAATGGGAGAGTAACATGGGAGGATAAATTTCAAAATCACAACAGGTATAACTTGCTGATGGACAGAGCTCTCTAAGGATCAGAGGTGCTGCTGGGAGTAGGACCTTCTCACTTCCAGGTGTTCAAGCACAGGTGTGAAAATATCAAGGGCAGAGTCTGTCATTTGCTTAAGTTTCTTTACTCCATTTACTAGAGGAGTGATTATTCATAAGGGAAAGATGGATGAGTGCATGGATGGAGATGGTTGTTGACCATTCGGTGGATTTGGGACAGCAAGAATTGCACTCCTCCGCATCTTCCAGCCCCACTTGGAAGATACTACTTTGGAAAATCAGTTAGAACTAGAAGAGCTATTCCATTTTCCTGACTTCAAGAGAAAACTGACATGCTTTTCTGCTTTTATCTCTGCAGTCAATGTCACTGTTATGACATGCAAGTATCCAGAGTCCCTCGAGAAAGACAAAGGAACTCCCATTTATCTGGGAATCCAGAATCCAGATATGTGTCTGTGTTGTGAGGACATACAAGGACAACCCACACTGCTGCTGAAGGCCAGTGATGAAGAAAAATATTTTCAAAAGCCAATTTTTCTTTGCAAAAATTTTACTTGGTAGAAAATTTAATATTATAATTGAAAAAGAAATATTATCATTTTCCTATGCATATTTATTCCTAGATCCTATTGAGTAATATGCATCCAAGAGACTTTAATTTATTCTTTCCTTCACTAGTTAAAGTCTCCTGTCTTCCTTATATTTTGAGATGTTCCTAGTCACTGTTTCTTCAGTATGTTCTCTACATAATTCTGCTATGTCTTTCCTTTTGGAATTCCTGTTTATCAGTCATTGGAACTCTTAAATTTCACTCAAGTATCTTTCTCTTCTAGTTTGCCATACTTACTACCCTTTCACTTTTTATTTTTTGTGTTGCATTCTAGAAGAATTTCTTGATTCAACCTTCTACTTCATGATTACATTTTCAATTTTGTCTCTTCAATCATCATATGGCATCTTTTTAGAAGTCAATTTTTCATTTCCTGAGCTCGCTGGTTGATTTTATATAGGCATATAGGTCTATATAAAGTATAAATATGTACATATATAACTGTGCATATATATATTTGTTCTATTCCATTAACTTAACTTTAATTCACTTAATTTAACTCAGTCCAATTCAGTTCATCAAATGTGTGCGTGTCTAAATGGCTTCTAGCACCAGGCATGTTTTTGAGGTATATCCTGGCATAAATGGCAAAGAACCCTAACCTCACAGGGCTTAGATTCTAATGGAGGAGGGAAACAGCAGACAGTGCACGTATTAAACATGTTCGTAGGTAAATCAGTGATGTGTTAAAGGGTGTCTGTCTCTTTGAAAGGAACAATTAGTGCAAGATAAAGCGACTTCAGAGCCAGAAGCAGAGGTGGATTCAGGCTGCAGTGACGAATAGCACAGTAGGCATCACCGTGACGGTGAAATCTTGGCAGAGCGAAAGAGGTAGGAAAATTAGTCAGCAGGGCATCCAGTGACTGCAAGACTGAGGACCAGGAAGGGCAGTTGTGTGTGAGTGAAATGAGGAGGGAGGAATTCAGAGAGAAAAAGCCAGGCCAGGAAGGGCATGTTGCCTTTGTAAGGACGTGGCCTTGTGATCTCAGTGAAATGATTTGAACAAAGAATGACAGGAATGGACTTTGGTCTAAAAAGGATAACACTGGCTTCCAGTTGATCATAGGGTCTGGAGGAAAGTGTAAAATTCCTTTAGGAGTGAGCTTTGGTGTGTTTCGAAGTGCCAGGTGATGGCAATGGAGGTAGAGAGGCGGGTCTGATTTTGGAAATATTTTAAGCGCAGAAAACAGGTTTTGTTGGCAGAGTGCATGTGATCAACAGGATGAGAACTGAGAATTACATGCTCAGCTAAGTCAGCTTTCTGCTGTGCTTCTGTCCTCAGGACCAAGATTGATTCATTGCCCTTGGCAACAAGTGGGTCACTGAGGACCTCAACGAAGACAGTGTTAGTACAGTAGTGAAGGTGAATGTATGGAATGAGTTTGAAGAGAGGAATCACAAGCAAGAAACCAGATAGCAAATGCAGGCAGCAATTGTGAGGAGTTTTCCCCACCGGGGAACTGACAGTGGTACCATGTAATGTGCCACATAACAAAGTTTTAGCCAGTGATGAACCATGTGTAGGATCATGGCCTTCTACGATTCTATCACTGAGTGACATCCAGGCTGCCTTAGTTTGTGTAACCACACTCTACACTTATTTTACCACACTCTACAATGTTGGAATAATAGTAAAATTGCCTAACGATGCTTTTCTCAGGTTGTATCCCTGTCATTAAGTAACACATGACTATGTTTTTAAAATGATTGAAATGAAAGCAAATATGCTGATGGGAGGGACTGGGTAGAGAAACAAAACTACTGGAGAATAAGAGAGCAAGGAGAATGGCTGGAGGAATGCTCTTAAGCTGGTGGTTGTAGATGGGATCGACCATTCAGCCCAACTCAGGGGAAGAAGCACCAGTGTAGGGTTGTTTGTGGAAATTTTCTTTCACGTGTTCACTTTCTCAATGAGTAAGGAGTAGAAATAAAGCTGGTGGAAGAGGTAGGGAGTTTGAAATGAGATGGCATTTGTTGAACAATCAGCAAATCTCTATTGAGTAGAATGCCAGGGGCTCTTCTGCATGCTGAGAAATACAGTGATGTGTGATTCTGGTGAGAGTTGATAGGTAAATATACTACATTTAGGGAGTGATGGTAAAATCTGACAATAATTGTGTGATTGAGAGGCAAGTATGCTAAATTTAGGCAGTGTTGCAAAAATAACACAGAATATGATAATGCAGAAAATAACCCAGGATTGAAGTAATGATAAATGAGAGGTTGAATTTGGAAGCTCCGGTGAGGAGGTCCAGTGAAGTTCTCTCCAAGGAAGGGATGTCAGAAATGAGTCCCTGAGTAACAGGGTGGAGCCAACTTGGGCAAGCATGGGGCTGGAGTGTCCAAGTAGACCAAGTACCAGGACCCTGGGCATGTCAGTGTCTTAGGGGGACAGAAGACAGATGCAGCAGGAGCAGAATCAGAATTTAGAGAGTGGTAAGAGTAAGAGCATGAAATAGGCAAGAGCTGGGAGGTGTAGACCCTAAAGGCTTTGTTAGAGAGTTTGGATTTTATGGTAATTACAATAGAATCCTGTGGGAGACGAAATCCTTCACACAGGATGGAATGTGGCTCAACTATATAGACCATTCCTGTGTTTCTTGAGTTCTTATACATATGTCATTTAATTAGATAAATTATTTTACCTAAATATACAATATATGCTTATATGAGCATACATACAAACATAATCATATATATATATATATATGCCATTTTTTATTGCTTTATTTACTTTGTTCCTTTGGGTGCAAATCTTTTGCTTTGCTTGACACTTTTATGTCTACTTCATGATGTTTCTCTTTCTCCTATGTTCTGCAACTGTTCAGAAACACAAGCCCCAACCTAGGTGTCCTTCACTGAAATAGTTGCCCTTACATGGTGATGGCTTTCACTGATCCTGCTTAGGTAAGGGACGTCCTTGGCTCGCTTATGCAAATTTCATCTTAGTCTTTAGGGATCCCTTCAGTCCACTGTGTGAGAAGAGGACCAACTTATTGTTCAGACATGGCTGCTTGTTCATTAACCTGTCCTTTTACCCTTCTGATGACATCCTGTCCCTTGCATACTTTCTATGATAAACCCTTTGGATTTGAGGGTGGGGTTGGGAAGATGAGATTTTTATGTGTTTGCTCTGATGCTCCTTTGAAATGCATTTTTCTAGTCCAACTAACATAAATAAATTTTTCCTGAACTTTGGAATGTCCATTGGCTATCTGCAAATAACTTGAACATCTCAAAAAGCTTCTATTTCTCTCATGAGTATTCTCTCTCACATTTCAGGAGAAGAAGATTTTGGATCTGTACAACCAACCTGAGCCTGTGAAGCCCTTCCTTTTCTACCACTCCCATACAGTGAGGACCTCCACCTTTGAGTCCGTGGCCTTTCCTGGCTGGTTCATCGCCTCTTCCAAGAAGGATGACCCCATCTTTCTCACTGCAGACCTGGGAAAATCATATAACATAAACTTCAATTTACATATGGAAGCTTGAATTCAGCTTGGAGATGGTAGTTTGATCCTTAAAATTTCAAAGTCCCAGCATGTTTTCATCTGTGATCTCAGTGCCATTTTCACACCAGTGAGGAGAGATGGCAGCAGCTGCTGTTACCATTTCATGTTCTAGATGAAGAAGCAATGGCTGTTTCTGAAATGTAGACTCAGAACAGAGATGGGGTGGTGTGTGGCTCTCCTCTCTAGCAGAAGTTTGCAGCCCATAGGGTATAATGCATGAGCCCTGTGCTATGGTGAATGAAACCACAGGAGACCTTGTAAATAGTGACACCTTTATTTTCAGGTGATTTGTTTTGTCTATACCTGGATTTTCCATACTCATTACACCAAATATTCTCATGTTTGAGTCATGTGAAATCCGGGCTGACATTCACCGAAAACATGGTTCCTTTGGACCTTGAGAAGCTGGATACTACATAGGGCTGGCTACACCAGAACGGGGACTTTTGGATTCTGGGAGGAGCTACCAGTTTTAGAATGATTAGATCTCCTCTAAGTGGAATGTGTGGTTTTGGAAGCTGGACCTGATGACATTGCCTGTTAACCCATGGATGACTGGGCATGGGCCTGGAGAGACTGCTCCCCACCCACATCCTCAGAGATCAAAGAACTAGGATTATAATTAAGAATATATGGCAAGAAAATATTAACTTCTGTTGCTTAGACTTTTAAAAGAAGTTTTAGTATTCTTGACAAATAGTGCATGCTTATGTTTAAAAGCAATCTTTCCTGTCCTAGTCCTATTTCTTTCCATGAAATGGCTTCTCTGTTTTGACTTTTTTCCCCCTCCTGTTTTCCTCCATATGTTTCTAGGTATGAGGTTTTGCTTTCATTTTACAAATTACCAATTTTAGGTATTATTTTCTTCTACCAAATAGACATCATTTGCATCTCCATTGAGCCAAAGCTATATTACTCTTTGTCTGTTTTCTGAAAATTAATAATAGGTTCTGAGTTAAGCAAAGTGGTTCTTTTTTATGTTTTTTTTATTTTAAAGAGGATAAAACCAAACAGAATAAAGCCAATCAAAACAAAAGCAGTGAAAGTGATATAGAACTTCAAAACAGGATAAAAGGAAATCAACAATTGCTACAATAATGCCTCTTGTTATCTTCAAAATTGCTGCCCATACCATCAAACATAATAAAATCAAACAAAACAGAACAAAATAAAACCAATAAAAACAAAATATTGAATAAAACATAACCATAAAATGGAGTAAAATAAAATAGAATGAAATTTGATTTCAAGAACAAGACAGAAGAAAATCCCCCATAGTTACTATATTGCATATTGTTATCCTCTAAATAGATTCTCAGACTACTAGCCTTTGGCTTACAAAGTCAATCAAACAATACAAGCATTAAGTTTGTTTTTGTACTGCAGTTGCTATCAACTCAGTCTGTGTTCCTCTGAATCAGTTGGTTGCTTACAGGTGGGGGTGTGGGGTGCTCAGCTCTTCTTGTCTCCCAGCTCACAGGAAGGGTGAATTGGCTTCCTGTTTCTCCTCCCTGCCAGCCCATGGCTGCAGTAAAGTGCTTCTTACAAACAGTGGATTACTCTTAGGAGGTAATTGCCTGGTAGATGATGCTCTAGGGTGATTTTTAGCCTTCTTTTCAGGATTTGGATCATTTTAATTGATGGCACCACCTCTTTCAGTCTTTTTGTTTTATGTAAGAAGAAAGAGAGCAACATGGGGCTACACCCACATCCTAAGGATTGGTATTCTAAATAGGTCTCTATCACTCTGAGGAAGCCAGGGATCACCATCCCAACCCTCTACAGGGAGAGTTCTTGTTTTTTAAGCATGCCTGTTTGCTACATGACTCACTTCCCCTTTTGCCCCTGTTTTGATCAAGACTTTCTGAGGACGGCACTAACATTTAGTAGTAGAACTGGAAATAATGGCACTCTTGATTTTTGGTCTTTAAATTTCTGACCGTTGGATGTTAGGAAACACTGTGTGAGAGAAATTAGCAACACTTTCCGGAGCAAGACAGCCTAGCAAGTCACAGCCATCTCACTTCCATCACTGGGACTGTCCTTATCTTGTGCGGTGTCAGCAGATGACCCACCCAGGGTGGGATGCCTCTGACCACCCAACCAACATCATGTAATGATGTAAGTGCTGAAATGTATTTATTGCATAGAGTGATTCTCAAATTTGAAATACTAGAATCACCTGGGGTGTGCAATAAAACCCCAGGGGTTCTGCAGCTAGTAAATTAAATCACCCTCTCTTAGAAATTGCAACTTATTAGGTTTAGGGTGGAGCTTAATAATATTTTGCCAAGGATCCTAGAGAATACTGATTGATAAACCAAACATGGGAAATAAACTCAGATTAATCACACTTGGGGATGATCTGTGTGCTTCTAAAGAAATAAGGGGATGTTAGTAAATATATATACTTCTTGCTTATTTTGTTGATATTTACTTCTCTATGGTTTTTCTTTGTTGAGTGATTCGTTCCAGTGAATTGAATAAAATAATTTATATAAAAAGTTTTCAAGCCTTCAAATATAATTTCTTAATATTCCCAACTTAGGACTGAAGTTTCCATTAACCAGTGAATAGATAAATAACTCATGTGCATTTGATGTTATTAATAAAAAGAAATTAACTATGGATAGAGATTAAACATGATGAATGTTAAAAATGTTATTGAGGGTCCCAGATGCAAAGGTACATATTGTATGAGTTCAAGAATAAGCAAAAATAATCTTTGATGATAGGAATCAAAACAGCAGTTGCTTTAGCAGGGAAAGAGCAAACTTTCTTTTTTTTTTTAGAGCAAACTTTCTTAAAAGCTGCCCTAGAGCTAAAACTGGTGACATTCAAATGATCAAAAACTCACAATGGCTTTCCACTCTGTACAGCAAGATAGTAAGCCAGAAATCACTGAAATAATGCTTTCCACTTTGTGAAGGAAAAGGATTTCCACCGTAAAATTCCACATCCAGGCAAGCTATTGCTTATGAGTAGAATAAACCATTTTCAAAGAAGGAAGATTTATTTTATTTATTTACTTGAGAAGTGACTGTAGAATGTGCTCTTCCTAAACAAGAGATTAAGCTAAGAAAGACAAGAAATGTGGACTCCTTGAAGCAGAGGATCTTTACCAGAGAAAAGCAGCATGAACCTGAAGGGTGGTGATAGAGGGAGATGGCAGCAGGCAGCCAGGCAGAGTGAAGAAGGTGGAGGCCCAGAGGGACAACAAGCCCAGCAGACAGCATGCCTTATGTGTTTGAATTGGGAAGAAAGTCTGAGAGCAGGGAAAATTCAGGGGATAATAAACTCCATAGAAAAAACGAGGAAAATGAAACAAAGATTGTGGAGGACCACTGAGAAGTCTCTCTCTGAAAGAAGACAATTTGCTCCAATGTGATTCACCTTTGCCCTACTTCCAAGTGTACTGAGAAGTACAGAGCTGGCTAGAAAAAGGCTCTACCCCCTCAACTAGCTTTAAGCAATGCAAAGAGGTCTAGCTGAGGCACTGATGTGTAGCCTTTGAAGCAATGTGGCAGTGTTACAGGCAGCTGAGTTAATTAGAACTATTATAGGCAGTCAGACAGGGCTGGGCCTTGAAGGAGCCAGTGCAGAAGGCCAGATATCTTGCAACCTTGGAGGAGACTGACACCTCCCACTGTGGGCCAGAACTCAAGACAAAAGATCAAACAAATACACCCACATCCTAAGGCTTGGTATGCTAAATAGGTTCCTATCACCTGAGGAGGCCGGGAGTCACCATCCCAACCCCCTACAGGAAGAGTCACTGCTCTTTAAGCATGCCCGCTTGCTATGCAACTCGCTTCCCCATTTGTCCCTGATTCAATCAATTTTACCTGAGCAGTTAATCTTATTGGTTGACCATAGTTCTGTCCCACCTCATGCCCACCTCCGAGTTTTCATGTTTTCCCCACCTTAGACCTGCCTCACTTTGTCGTTTTACTCTATAAAAAGTCCCTAGAAAAGATAGTATTTGGCAATCCACTCAGGACCCCTTCTGTCTCTCTCTTTCAGACAGAAGCTTTCTTTCTCTTAATAAATATATTCTGCTTTTAACCTCTGTTGTTCCTAAAATTCATTCTTTAATGTTAGAGGACATGAACTCGTACGTACCTGACATCTAGTAGGTTGGAAGTTTCTTTCCATTATATTGACAGGTCAGTGATACCCCATCTAAAGCTCCCTATTACTAGGTGTGAGCTAGGCCTAGAGACACCACACTGTCAGCTGGGATTGAACCTTGAAAAAGAGGCAGTGAGGTCCCAGGGAATTAAAAGCTAGACAGCAGAGCTGAAGCAGCCAGCCCAAAACACAAGATACTTCCTCAAACTGTGTTATACAGATTCCTCCAAATTTAGAGGCTACCTGTTACCAGAATCCAGTACTCTTTCTGCATACCTTTCTGCATATTTCTGAGATGCCATTGTTTCTTACCTAGCTCAGCTCACAGTACCCACATACTTCCCACAGTTCTCACAGCCACTCAACCCCAAGCCACTCCCCTCTTCACGAATTTACAAAACTTGTGTTCAGCCTGGGGTTGTGGCCTTTGTTCTGGTTGTCTTTGTCTGACTGGACTTAGAACCCCCTTAGCTCCCTAAGACTGCAGATATGTCTTTGTCTATATTTTCACTGTGGGTTTTACCAGAAGTGGTAGATTGGAATTTACTTGCTAAAATTCCAAGAACTTTTCCCTGGGATTACAATTTATAAACTCCTCTGAACTGCAATGAGGTCTGGAGGGCTCACTATAAAAGATAAGACAGTTCTTCATTCCAGAGAAAACATTAAATTATTCAGGAGAGGAACTCCAATAAAAATTTACTATGTGGCCCAAGTCAACAGTGTTTAGACTGTAATAATAATCTAAACTTGGCATGGTGATCTATGCAAAGTTATGTAATTATTTTGGGAATATACATGGATAGATAGATATGTACTCATGGGGGGGCTAGGTGAGTTACATATGAAAGGGTTGAAACTTCATCTTTTATGAAAAGATGTCCATACATAAAGGCTAAAAACTGAAAAAGGCTAAAAATGAAAAATCAAGAGTTAGTGACTCACATAGTATTCTGAGATTTGGAGGTATGTATCAAAAGTATTTGAGAGTTAAAAGTAGTTGTCTTTGAGTGGCAGGAAATAATGACTGTTCTGTTTTGTAACAAGAACTCAAATTACTTATCAACTTTTAAAATTATGTGCAAGTATAAATTTTGATAAATCCTAGAAACAATAACAGAAAAGCCCCCACACTTCCATATTGGCTAGGTTGTGTTCTGAAGAGGCAATGCAATATTTAGCCGAGCACATGAGCTGCCAGGAGGCAAAATTCCATGTCAAGCTTTATTTTCCACTACTCCAAAGTTTCCCTCTATTATATGGGTTGGAAATCAAAAGTAGTTCCCTAGCTAAAAGGGCGATGATCACACGCTGTTCCCATGGCAAGGAGTGGAGGGGATGGAAAACCCACTGCTCAGAGCTACAGTGGTGAGTCACCCCCACTCACACATCTGTGTAAGCCAATTACTAAAATGGGTCATTATGGCTTGAGTGACCCCTTCTTAGGGGTCAATGTGGCCCGAGTAAACAGAGGCTTCATTTAGGTCAGGCTTTTGTTGTTGGAACTGAAAAGATCAGAGCCAAAAAGAGTGATAAAAATTTTTATTTTTCTGTATGGAATGCTCAGGCTGCATCCATGGTCTTTGACTGTGCTGACACTGTCAAGTACATAGGTTGCCTAGCTGTAAACATTTTGTTGGGGAGTAATTATAGTGTAAGAACACATTTATAAAATAGCAAACTTACAGGTATTTCACAATACAAATTAGCAGTTAGAGGTCTCTGATCAAGTTTCTGTTAAATTCAATCGACCTTGACAGTGTCTCAAGCCCAACTGCATACCTCTGATAAGCACTGAGTCAGGGTAATTGTCTATACCTCAAGGTACCCTGAGTAGTCGACACCTTTAACTACGTTCTCCCTGTAAGGGCTCTCTCCATTTGTTCCCCAAATGTTTCTCACTCTGTAAGGGCCCCCTTCCCTTGTTACTGGAATATATTGTGATAAGCAATTCCTAAATTTCAAGAAATCTGTTCAAGAGACGTCTGCCTGTCAATATATGACTCAATGCATGTAACCAATTATGTAACATTTTGTTACTTGCTTTGTACTTCCCACTTCTAAATTCTAAACTAAGCTCTTTGTAAACTGAGGGGTGTTGCCTTCGGGAATGATTCCACAACAGTCTGCTGCTGTAAAAATTAAATGCTGCCATCTTATTTCCTTGGTGGAAGAGTCTTTCTTTCAGTTTGACTTCAGAATTTTCCTTGTTGCTAGTACTCTGCTTGTTTTTAGCAAACCATGATTGTTAATTTTGTACCAGGGCTGGAGGCATGGACTGGGGAAGTGGCCCTTGTTTTCTGCGTTGGAAAGATGCACCATCATTCCTTTTGCAAGACATTGTCCTGAGGCTGCCTCAGCTGAGGGCCAAGTATATAAAGTGGGTCTAATTGTTTTCATTCCTCATAAAGGCCAAGCATTTAGATTACAATATTGCATATTTACATTTACTATATCCACAAAGAGATTGTATTTTGCATTTTTGTAAGATTTAGATGAAAGATTTTTCTTTCTGATATTGTCACCGGACTGGGCTACAGAAAGTCCTCAATGAGGACATTTGGAATATAGATCCATCCCACCTACAGAGTAAGTTTGCTAACACCCATCACAGAAAGAGAATTTTCAGGACTAGCCACTAAGAGGCACAGAAAAAAATTTATTTAGGAAAGAAAAGTACACATTTAAAAGTGGAGTGCAGCCAACAATAAATGCTGGAGAGGCTGTGGGGAAAAAGGAACCCTTCTCCACTGTTGGTGGGAGTGGTGCAACCACTGTGGAGGTCAGTCTGGAGATTTCTCAAAAAGCTAGGACTGGAAGTCTCATTTGACCCAGCTATTCCACTTCTGGGCATATTCCCAGAAGAAGTGAAATCATCTTACCACAGTGATGTATGTGCACCTATGTTTATAGCAGCACAATTTGTAATAGCCAAATCTTGGAAACAACCCAAATGCCCATCAATTGACGAATGGATAAAAAAGATGTAGTACTTTTATACAAGGGAGTACTATTCAGCTATAAAAATGAACACATTGAGGCTTTTATCGGTAAATGGATGCGACTTGAGACCATACTCATAAGTGAAATAAACCAAACCCACATGTGTAAACACCGCATTGTCTCCCTAGTGTAAGAAACTGAAAGACTCAATAAGATACAAAATTCCTGATAAATATGGAGAAAAGGCTCTGAAGTCCAATGGTGATTTTATTCTTTGATTTGATTGGTTTAAGTCCCTTTCCTACTATCTGATTGCAGTATGTGAGAAGATAGGAACAGCTCCTTTGAAAAATGGGACACTACGGTAGCCATTGCTGGTTTCTTGTTGTCCGACTTGAAGGCCTGTAATGCTCTTCTGTTTTATCTGGTTTTATATTACTTTGTTTTGTTTAAGTTTATTGTCTGTAAATGTATGAACAACCATTTTGAAGAAAGCAAGAGACTAGGGTAACCATTGTTAATCTCCTGTTGTTATGTTTTGAAAACTGGTATAGCTTGCAATGTTCTGTTCTGAAATGCTATATTATGTTTGACTCTATTCTATTTTCTTTTGCTTTGTTTTGTTCTGTTTTGTTTTGTTTTGTTTTATTACTTTGTTATTATTTTGTTACTGTTCTATTCTCTTTAAAATAAAAAAAAAAGTGGAGTGCAGATGTTCAGAGAATGTGATTCATTATGGTCCTGGGATAGCTATATTTTGGGGGACTTTGGGATGGAATCTATGGAATTCAAAAATATATGAAAAGAGGAGATGAAACATGATGTCTTCTTCTGTAAGGGAAGGGTGATGGTCCATTCACAGGTGATAACCATCACAAGCAATGGAACTATAGTCATCCATACAGAGAGAAGGCTCATTTTACAGGTGAAAAGAAATTACCAATGCCTATTTATAGGTGAAAAGGGAATGGTCAAGCCCCATCTACAAGTAAACAAAATGATCAAGGCTCATCTAGAGATAAAAATAAAATGACCTAAGCTTATTGAAATTTGAAGAAAAAATTAAACTGGATTTGTGTTCAGAAGCTTCAGTGTTTATTAAAAATATAATTTTAAAATTATATTTTTTGTCTTCTTTTTATCATTATTTTCTGTATCCTGCCTCATGCACACCTGCTTGACATTGATTTATCTTCTTAGGGGAGACAGAGGGGGGCCAAATGTCCACCTTCTTATAACTGCTTCAGGCTGAGAATGGGCATTGGCCTTGCTTATCCAGCAATCAAAAATATTGTCCTAGCTTATTGAAAGAAGACCCAGGAATATCAGGTTTCATTGCTTGAAGAACCATTATTTTTCAATAATTGGAAAAAGAAGGTAGAGGCATACAAGACATTTGCCCAAAGCAACATTACGTCAGGCAACATAAAAGAATTCCTATGCAAACTATCATAGTGGAAAAAAACAAGAATTTTGTTTTCTAGCAGACCGTTCCAGAGAATGTCAGCAAGTCACTGAGGCGTCAGGAAGGGAGTGACATGGCATCAGTTTGTTAATGTCGATCTTGAAATGCAAAAGGCACATTTGTGGAGTTGTCAGGAACTTATACAAAAAGTTCTGTTTTGATAATAGCATAGGTGCTGCAGTTAAAATACCCAGGTCCATTCAATTTTGCAAAATATGTTTTATCATTTTTCCTTCCAAATTTAGTAGTTGAGTACCCTCTGTCTGTCACTGAGAACACTTTGTGTATATTTGGCAAAAAAAAAAAAAGAAAAAGAAAAAAGAAAACCCATAATATGAGTTTATGATCTTATATTTTGTATCTTCAAGATCTGTTTGAGGAGCAAAGCTAAGTGATCATACCAGGGAAAAGCATACCTGGTTAACTGATGCTGCAAAATGGTGGATTAGTTGGTTGGTCTAAGGTTTTAAACCAGTACCTTTACATTCATGAATATTCTAACGTACATCCTCCTATCCCCCCTGGAGGCAACTATGTCCATAGACTTGTGCCAACAGAGAGATTGAGTACTGATTTGGGCTGGTTATTTTATCCCAGCTCTTTTTTTTTAATCAGCAATGAACAAATCAGTATCTCAATACAGTTGTGTGATTAAAGCTCAAGGAAGGAATTCATCCCTTATTTTGGATGGCGTTACTCTATTTATCCTAAGTATAATTTTCTTTTCCCAGAAAATCTGGCTGAATTGTCTTATAGTAAATATCAGCCTGATATACTCATCTCAAATCTTGAAATGTCTACCCACAAATCTGTGGTTATCATCTTTTATCACAAGGGTTTTAGGAGCCTGGGATAGTCAGGATTTAAGTAGTACCACATTTGATTACTAGTTTTGGCAAGAGAAAAATTTTCACATGGCCCTTTTAATAGGCCCTTGAGAGACATTAATTCTGATAGTGAGACTCAAATTTTTTTCTGTACTTTGTTGTTGCTATATAAAGTTTTGAATCTTCACCCAGCCATACACATGTCAAGGAGATAGCTACTGTGGTAACCCAGATGCACTAGAAGTAGGCAACATCCCGTAAATCCACAATGCATCTTTATTAATGTCTTTAACATATTGTTGGGTCATTCATGAAAAACAGTTCCTCCATTGGAGAATTCTGTAAGGGTTAGGAGAAAAATGAATTGACCAATTTTGATTTGGGAAGACGCAGCATGGGTATGAAAGGAGATATGTTTAAGCAAAATAAATTTATCTAATTTATCAAGAATATGACTGTTTTTCTTCATCAGTAGTATTTACAACTTCTCTAAAAGCTTACAAGGATATTGTTCACAGGTCTTTGGCTCCTTAGTTTCTTGCTCCTGTAAAGTCTCCAAAGAAACAGGTTTAATTCTTGATATGTCAATGCAAGATGTGTGTCCTCATAGCTGTGGGAATACTTAGAAGAACTTGGTAGCAGCCCTTCTGTTTAGGGAGGAGCCAATCTAAAGATGACCCCCTTTCCAAACTTTAAGTAACACTTAATCACTGAGCTGAATTTTAGAGATATGGGTTTCAGGGTCCAATGCTGGAAGGACTTTATTACCATATTCCAGTGAAGCCTTCTGTACTTGTCCTAGATTAAATATGTATCTTAGGATCTGTGACTGGATCTTAATTCAGAAATGCCTTTCACAGCATGTTTCTTATAGGCTTAGCTGGAGGAAAACTTTAGGGGAAAATGTGATCCTTAGCAAGGCAATCGGTAATAGAGTCAAGATTTACTTTTCTTCACATAATTTTGCCAATATGACATTAATATGTAAATTAGCCCTTCTAACCTTTCTTCAAGCTTGAGAGTCCCAAAAGGTTGAAAATAAAAAAAGTTATTCCCAAAGTTTGTGAGACTTCCCGTGCCACTTTGGAAACAAAGAAAGACCCATTGTCATTCTGAAGTGACTTGGGAGGTCCAAACCTAGGAATCATTTCTTTTAATAGGGCTGTAGTGACTTCTTGAACTTTTTCAGTCGAGACAGGATGTGCTTCTAGTCATCCAGAATAGGTATCATAAAAAAGTAAGAAGTATTTGTATCCCTGGCATGGGGTCATGTGGGCCAATCCTCTCCAAGGAAGCGGCCTTGCCTGGGTTTAGCAAAGGTGAGGGGTTTAGCTTTCCCTTCTGCAGCAGCAAAGGGGGTGAGACTTCCTGACTTCTGCAATAGTGAATTCAAAGCTTTTACCAAGCCCCCAAACATGGTGGGCCAAGATTGTCAGTAAGTCCCTTTCTAAATGACATACATTATGGATTTCTTTAATAATGTTTTATCGATCAGCCTGAGGTAATATAACTTTATGACTTTTCTCTTTAATCCACTAACTGTCGTGCTAGTTTATAACCTTCTGCTTGCCCATTCCCTTTCAGTTTCTGAATAGGAAAGGGTTTCCTCTTGTGTTTGGGGTCAGGAGTATCAAAACCATCTGTGAAACATTCTTCCATGCCGCCTGTTTGGTTCTGAGAGCTGTGATCTTCAAGGCATTTCCCTGGATTATGAAAGAATTGCACTTTTCATGTTCTCTGCTGTGTATTACTGCTACCGGGCTAGGTAATGACATTGCTTGTAGGAGGGAGACTCTCAGGCTCATGCTTAGTAGAGAACTCTTTTTATTTATTTATTTATTTTGGCTGAGAGTCTCCATTTTCCTCATATGGCTGCATGACATGAAGGAGCAAGAAAGCATATCTGAAGTCAGTATAGATGTTGACCATAGATGTTTTATTCCCAGTTGTAAAGCTCAGTTGAGGGCAATGATTTCAATTTTTTATACTGAGGTGTTTGAAAGAAACACCATCACCTCAATAGCCTCTTGAGGACTAACAGTAGCATAACCTGGCCTATGAGTGCCACTATTTATGTCAATGAACCATTCCACACCAGGATTAACAAGTCTCGTTCTTGAGATTGAGCCTACTGTAGTAAACACATTCTACAGTCTCAACACAGAAGTGAGAAGATTGTCTCCTCTTGGGATGGGAAGCAAGGTTGCTAGATTTCAAGTTTAGGTCTTGACAGTAATTTTTGGAGATTCTAACAGGAGGTCCTGACATTTAGATAGTTGTGCTCCAGTTAGCCATTGGGGTTCTTTAACTTCAAAACAGCTTTGGACCTGTTTGGGGGTTTGGACTTCTGGTGGGTGTCTCAACATTAACTTAGTGGTCTTAATACCCAGGGGTGCTGTGGCAACCACAACATGTAGGCATCCCGGCCGTCCAAGTGATAAAGAGTCTAATCATTTAGAAAAGAAAGTCACAGATTGAATAATATTTCCCAGTTTTTGAGTAAGGACCCTTAGTGATATATCCTGTTTTTCAACTGTGTAGAGAGTAAGTGGATTATCTAAGGCAGGAATTGCTAAAGCTGAAGCAGGCAGTTTTTGAAAATCCTCTTGCTATCTTGTCCAATCTAGGAGTTTGAAATCAGGCCCTTATATGGCCTCAAAGAGCAGTTTAGCTTATGAGTCCAAAACTGGAGATCCAAATTTTGCAAAATCCAAGATACCTAGGAAAGACCTATATTGCCTTTTAGTTTGAGGCAGCCCTTGTTTTAAGAAGGTGGCCTTTCAGAGGTGACGGTTCCTTCCCCTGGCATTAAAAATATGTGCTTAACTTTTTGCTGAGATAAGTGGTATTAAAGTCATTATAAAATACCAAAACTAAGTAAAGTACAGAGAGGGAACCAACAGATATGAGAAAAGCCACCCAGCAAGACTCCAGAAGAGTGCTAGGAGAAGCTGTAGACTAGAGGAGAAAGCTTTAGATCTGAAAGGTCAAGATGGATGCATCATGGACAGCCAGGACAGGCTGAGATGGAGTCCTTTCCAGGGAGTCCGATGACAAAGTCCCAAGGGCGCACAGCTTTAAGGTGTGGCCCAGTGGAAGAAAATGTTTGCCCCATTTGCTTTCCTCAGCACAGCTTTGCATGGCTGGCTGGGGAGAAGAAGGAAGAGGCTGTACTCTGGCTAGTCACGTCAAGTCAGTGAGTTACCTTTCATCTTTTTTTTTTTCCCTAGTGCATCAGCAAAAATGACAGGGAGCACCTGTAATTACAGGGCGCACACTTTGTGCAGTGTTGCTGGCAGGAGAGGAGAGACTGAAAAGATCTGGGCCTTTGTCAATCCAGTAGTTTGGGGATGATTTAATTTCCTCTCTGATCAGTATCAACACTAAGGCTGGATACGTAGGACTGGTGCCACCCTTCCTCACCCAGGCAGAGTAATAGTAACTATAAGAGTAACTGGAGATGTAACAAAACTCAGAGCCCCCAAGCTCTCATTAATCTGCCTCCATACTTCAGCTCCCTACTTCTCCCTGATAATTAACATTGGAAAAGATACAGTATTAGAGTTTGCCAACAGATGAGAAGCTCAGAGTTGGAGAGAAGAAGAAACAAGACTGGAATGAGTTTTGTTGTTGTAGTTGTTTGTTTTTTGGGACCACAGCAAGAGAAAACCAGTGAGTTTCTTTAAGGTTTGAGTGCATAGACTGTACCAGGTCCCCAGGATAGCATCAGCTCTGATGTAATGCCCACTTCAACTTGTATATCTTAGAATATGTTCCCAGCCACCCATAAAGAGAGCCATGGCATGAGCAAACTGAGCTTATGTCCTAGAATTCTGGGAATAAGAGAGTGAGGAAAGAAGAAAGAAAGAGGAATAAAAGAGCCATTTAAAGGACCTTCTTTTATCTAACATATTTAGGATCTAAAGAGGTACATGATTTATGGAAATAGCTTCATCAGGTGTCATCCTGGATCTGATTGTATCCTGTGTCTCAGAACTAGTCTTCCCACACTGGGTACTGAGAAAACTTTTGTTAGAGACACGGGATAGGTCTATCCTTATTTGTGTCATGCTGGTGAGCAAGTTTTAGTTCCGTCTGTCCCCAGTGGGAGTACAGTCCATTAAATCTATATGCATCCCCCACCTCTTGCCATAGCCACTGTGTTTGTGTGCCCATCATGCTAGTTTGAGAGCGCTGGAGGATCAAGACAAACTAACATCAAGTAGTAGTCATTTCGCCTGCTTGGCTGTTCAACGGCTTTTCTTAGGTTGATACTTTCTGGTGGGCATTAACACAAGATACAAACTTCATACCTATGTCCACTCCCATATATCCATTCATATGCCTTTACTTCAGATGCCTTTACTATCTGCTTTTCTTTCAGTGGTCTGACCAGTTAGCCAGGTTATTGTGCACTGTCTAGGATTCTGCATATGTTCTAACCTTAGGCAACATTTATTTCTGTACAAAGTGAATCATCAGTGGCAGTATTTATAAATCTGTTCATTGAAAAATTTCCTCTTTTTTTGTAAGTCACTCCAATTGACCCAAGCATGGCTTTGATGCAGCTGCCATTAATTTTTGGCTTACCTCCCCCTATTGAAGTGACTGTAAACCAATCTTGGGCTCTTTTTCTCCTCATTCATCTGGTTGTATGCGACTCTACAGCTATAGATACAAACTAAGGGAAGGATACTAGTGCAACTGTGATGAGACATATGGGGGTCTGGTCTACCTTCTCATGCCTCCTGATCCTACATAGGCTCAACAATGGATGTGTCACTCTTATTTCACAATGAACTGCTTTGGGGAATGTCTGACTTTGTGATTTGATGGTTTGAAGAAATCAAATAATAGTGGACAGTTCTGAGTTGTGGGCCATTTGGTGCCTCATATTGAAGCTTTCTTCCTCCAAGAGGGCCCAATAACAGACCAAGAACTGTTTCTCCAAAAATGTGTACTTCTCTGCTACCAAGAATTCTCTGCTTGAAACACATTCTTCATTATTCCATTAAGTGGACCTCTATTCATGATGAACTTTGAATTTGTGTCTGAGAACAACTAGATTTGCCTTTAACCTGGAAGAAGATTTTGCAGAGTGTGGAATCCAGCGTTTTGAGATGCTGCTCTACTGTCTTCTGGCTTCCACCGTTATAACTGAGAAATCGATTGTCAGTCTCTT
Source organism: Cuniculus paca (assembly GCA_004365215.1). Classification (NCBI taxonomy): domain Eukaryota; kingdom Metazoa; phylum Chordata; class Mammalia; order Rodentia; family Cuniculidae; genus Cuniculus; species Cuniculus paca. Next base: position 31,811 of record RJWT010004522.1, read on the forward strand.
GTTCCATTGAAGGAAATGCTTTTTTTTAGTATTTACTACTTTTAATGTTTAATAATTGTCTTTAGTTCTATGAAATTTCATTCTGATGAGTTTAAATGTGTATGTCTTTTTATTTATTTGTATTATTTATGGTGTTTCTTGAATCTAAATTGGTATCTTTATCAGTTTGAGGCTATTCCCAGTTATTTTCTGTTTAAATAATGACTCTGTCCTATTTTGTCTTTTTCTGCTGTAACCCAATGTGCCAGACTTCCTTTATTCTCTACACCTTTTCCACCTTCCACATTTTTTTGTTTTTCTGTGTCTTTTCTGAAATATGATTTCTTCTCATTCATCTTCCAATGTACTAATTCTCTGTTATGCTGTTTGGGTATGCTTTTACTAGCATGCTTTATTTTTCTTCTTTTTGTGAGTATTTTGAGGTGAACGTGTCTGTGAGGGCCAGTCTCTGGCCACTTCAGGAAAGGCTTTCCTGTTATCTTTCCTTCTTGTTTGTTTAGTGACAAGACAGCTCACTCCATGGTTTGCAGAGATCAGAGAAAGGCACTGGTGGGTCTAGATCTCATGAACTGACACCTCCCAAGCCTCAGGCACACCCTGAGCCCTGACTTCTTTTTTTCCATGCTGGCGTGACTATATCACTGAGCATGGATGTGTGCTATACACACAGAACACGTAACATTTTAGTGCTGCTTTGTTTCAGATCTTGATTCTTGTAAGTCTGAGGTAGGTTCTGAAATTCTGCGTTTCTGACAAGCTGCTAGAGATGCCAGTACATCACCCAGAGAGCACACTTGGAGTATCAACCATGTGCAAACATATGGAAATTCCAAAGCATAATGCTGAACACACATCTTTTGTATACAAGTCTCTTGCTTTTAAATACCCAGCTACTGTCTTAGTTTGGATACAGGGATCTTATTTAGAAGATGATCTAAGGAAACCAATAAAGAGAATTCTAGTTATCTTTATGGGAAGCTGGGGCTGTGACCCACTGTGGGCCCTGTGAGAAGCCTTAGTATTGTTCCACCAGTAGACAGGAAGGCTGGGGTATTTGTCTACCAGAATGTCTCCAATAATCCATTTACCTTTTGGTAGAATTTGTCTCTGAGATGCAAGCGCTTGAGGTATGAAGCTGACAGGTATTGGGATCTGACATAGAGGCTGTGAACTTAGGTACCCAGAGGTGCAGGAAATAGCATCAACAGCATTGCCTCCACTTCTCTTCATGGAAATGCTAATGTCAGGCACTGAAATCTCAGAGAACCAGGCATCTGGCTCCCTTCCTATATAATAAGATGGTGGTGTGATGTCTACTCACTGAGTGT
>RJWT010004523.1:0-33147 GCA_004365215.1 Cuniculus paca
CGCAGCAAGGGCTGCGCACGGATGCTCGAGCGCTCGTGCCCGCCAGAGCCCGGCAGTGGGTGCCCACGGCCATGTTTCAATCCGAGACCCCCGCCGCAGAGAGGGACTGGAGAGCGGGCGGCCGGGCCGGTCCTGCAGTCTGCACCGCCGGCGCCCGTTCCGGGCTTACACCGGCGCCCTTGCGTGCCAGTCAGGGAAAGCGTTGGCGGCCGCGGCGCGCGACCCGCTGCGGGATCGCGCCGTGCGCTGTGCCACGGCGGCCCTGGTGCGGGAGGCCTAGTTGCGTCAGTTCCCTTCCCGTCATCTGTTTGGCTTGTTTCTTAGGCCCTACTAAAAGATAAGACGACCCAGGGTGTTCCGTGTTGGTGTGACACTTTGGGAAACTTGCCTCCCAGAAAGGGATCCCTGTCATGGGATTTTGAATGCCGCTGGGGGAGGGGTGCGAGCAAGCCGAGGAAGCGGCGTCAGAATCGCTGCGGGAGGACCGTGCTTGGAGGCCTCAGAGCGGCCGAGCAGGTCTTAGGGGGCAGAAACAAGAGCGTCATACCGTCTGCAAGTGTGGAGGCAGGATACCAACTTTATTCTCAACCAAAGAACACTTATACCCATCGTTTTAAAGACCCTGAAGTGCCTTGTTGTTTATTTGTTGACTGCTGAGTGCTTTCTGCACAGGAGTCAGCTAAATAGAGTAAAAAGGAGGCAGAACCAGGAGTCATGCCTGTTACTTGGCAGCATGTGACCCTGAGTTTGTTAACCACTGTTTTTGCTTGGTCTAATCGAAAACGTGAAGATAATTATACTTACCTTGCAGAATTGTCAGAATTTGAAGGGTCTAGCCATTATTAGTAAAGGCCAGAGTACTCAAGCACTCGCACTTGCTCTGTTGGGGAAGATTTTTCAGTGGTGTAGCTGCTTCAGGCGGCAGGGGATCTTTTTGTGCAGGGAATGTTTGCTAGATATGATAAAGCATACTTGGGGGCAGAGTCTTCACCCATAATCTCTCCACAGTAGACAATGTAAAACTCTAGAACTGAAAAGAGGTTAAGACCTCACAATTCTATTAAATATAACTTCTCTTTATTATTTGTTCTGTTCATGACACTGTGTCAGGCACTTTACATATGCTATGTAAACTGGAGATTGAAACCAGGACCTTCACACTCAGCTACATCCTCAGCCCCACCCTCCACTTAAGTTTTTTCAGTTTGAGACAAGACACTGCCATAAGTCACTCAGTTGCCTAGGCTACATTCACACTTGGGATCTTTCTGCCTTGGCCTCCCAGGGTGTTGGAATTATAGCTGCTCACATGCCTGTGACTCTGCACTAATTTAGTAAATCTCTCCAGCAATCTAGTACAATAAGTATCATCCCCATTTTGCAGATGCAGAAAGTGGGTGTTGGCCAAGATCTTGACACTAATTAATGCCAGAGATGGAACTTGACCCAGACCATCCATCAGGCAGTGTGGTTTGGGTCTTGTTCTCAGTGACTGCTGTCCTGGTGAGTGAAGGTGATGTAGTAGGGGGAGGAAGGCACAAACAGTGTAGAGGACAGAGAAAAGAAAGGGCTGATGGTCCTATGCATATAGTTGCTGGGATTGTGAGTACGCAGTAGGCATTTGGTAAATGCTCTGTGGAAAGAAGAAAAAATCTTGAGGTATTGTTATTCCTGCTAAGACTCAAAGACTGTAAGCTATTTTTATTCTGTAATATAAGCATCCTTTTGATTCATCGATTAAAGTTCTTTTTCAGATCAAAGTTGGAATTATTATCTGTGACCAACTGATTACAGTTTTCAAATATGTGAACAACAAAGTCTGAACTTTGAGCTTCTGTAGTGATCTCTTGAAATACAGTGTCTTGGTTACTTTTCTTCGTTGCTGAGACAAACACCTGACACTCAAAGTGAAGCAAGGAAAGGTTTATTTAGCTTACAGTTTCTGGGGATTTCAGTCCATAATCAGCTGGCTCCAAAGCAAGGTGGCAGGGCACAGGGACAGCACTTCAAGGCAGCACCCAGAGCAAAAGAGGAGAACACAAGCCTCTTCTCTACCCTTAAAATGTACACTGGCCACACCCTTCACCAAAACCTTCAGAGTGGGTGTAACACTCACAAAATATCCTTGCCTTCCTTTGCACTGGATGAGGATGTTTACAAAGTAAGAACCCTGGTTCCCTGCTGAGTCTGTCAGTTAAACTTCTAAACTTCTCAATTTGACACAATGTATTAACCATAAGCTACAGCAATTTGTTGAGGTGTAACATCTGTTAGACTTGAACCTTGGTGGGTACAGCGGCTTGAGTTATTTTCTGGAGAGCACCAGAGGATTGCTTGGCATTAAGGAGAAAATATTAAGTTTCTTTTGAAATCAGATGTTTGGGAAAGATCTCTGACTGCTCTGCACTAAGGTGGGAATAGTGCACTTGTTTAAACATGATATTCTTGGTGGTTTGGATCAGCTATTCTGCATAACTTTTTCTTTAAAGGTGATCTAGGGCTGTATGGTGATTTATTAGGAACATGTAAGATTTAAAGTTCACTGGAGGAGACTGTGACTTATATAAACTTCCTTCAGTTTTGCCACCCAGGGAGCTCTAATTCTATTTCTATACTATCCCAGATGCCTTGAGACCTCTTGTCTTTACCATCTTTACCAGACTCAATGAGAGAGACTCTCTGAATCTGTCCTCTTTTTTCCTGCATTCACACCCTTTTCCAAACACAAAGTGAAGCTTTTTCCCAAAAGTGGTTGTGTTAATCCAGTTGCAAATAGCAGAAACTCAGTATAGACTAACTTAAGCCAAAAGTCTTTCCCCCTTACTAGAAAGTCCAAAGTCAAGCATTAGGCATGACTAGACCGTGGGACTGAAATGATATCATAAGGGCTCCTGTGGCCCTGTCTTTCTCTGCTCCTTTTTGGTTTATTGCTTTTTCTACATTACTGAAAAAGCTGACTATTGACAGCCAAGTCCATGACCTTGTAGCTGTCCTTTAGCATTGTAAACTAATTACTGTGGACAAAGCAGTAGGGGTTCCATGGCTGGAGAGGTCTGCAGCACAGGTCCATACCTGGGATGAAGAGCTAAACTGCCTTCATAACCATGTGGAAGAGGCAAGTATAGAGGGACTCTGATGGTAGCTGTAGGTGTGCGTGTGTGTGTGCACACATGCACACGTGTGTATTGCCTGTGTACTCACATCTCACTTCTTTGAGGTCCTTCCAGAGCCCTCCACCTGGAATGACTCATCTGGTTTTGTTTGTTCATCACACATCATTTTGTGATGGCACTTGTCATTTGCTCCTGTCCCTTCCATGCCTTTGCACTTGCCTGTCAGATGGGCCTTTCCTACTGCTTCCTCTGGCTCATCCTTTTAGATTCAGGTTGCACTTCTCCCAAAAGGTTTCCTTGACCTCTTTCAGTGAACCAGGCTGTGAACCCTTCTTTTTCTTCCCTGGAACACCTGAGCACTACCCTATTGTAGGTTTTATTTCTGTTGGATAATTGCTTGCTGTAGATAGAGTCTCAGAAGGATGGAAGGTCTCTTTGCTTTGTATTCCTTACTACCAATCCTTATCCAGTGTTATTTTTCTTCATAGCCCTTATGGCCAGCTGGCATTGCATATGGGATATCACTTGTCTCTCCTGTTCATGAGAACAATGAAGAAAATAATTTTGCCTTGTTTATTATCTCTAGGACCTAGGATACAGTGCCTGGCATATAGCAGGTGCTCTGTAAATATTTATTAAGTGAATGAATGAAAATCTGCCCTCAGGAAGAACATGCTGGCATCGTGTTGATGAGGATTCCAATCTGCATGACAGACACAGTCTCACTGTAAAACTCTGAATACTCAAGGGCTGCAGGTCATCCCAGGAAAGTAGAAGCTCTCTCCCCATGTGGGTTTGAACCTGCACAGATCGGCCCCAAGGAGAAGCCAGCTGGGAATTCCACTCCGTGTGATACTTCACTCCCCTCAAATCTTTCTGAACTTTGTGTTAAGATGGGGTTTCACTCTGTTGCCCAGGCCAACCATGAACTTTTGGGCTTATGTGATCCTTCTGCTTCAGCCTCCCACGTATTTGGGACTACAGGTGTGAACCATCCCTCCTAGTCCCTTTCTGAACTTGATGGGTTGTGCATTAAGGTTTTCTCTGTGTCTTGTGGTGTTTTTCCCTTGGAGTTTTTATTTTAAAAACATTTTCTCAAGTACTTACAATGTGCTAGGCACAATTCTGAGATTTTTTATAAATAACAGGTCATTCTAAGACTTGAGTGTTATGGTGTATGTCTGGATGTAGCCCCAAAGCCTCATACAGTCGTGGGGGCAGCCTTCAAAAATTTGATTGATTCATAGACCAGTGCTGGAATTATGGATGTGAATGCTACACCTACCCTAGGATGGGTAGTGTACATACAATGTAAGGGACTGAGTCTTCTCTGTGTACACCACCCCTTTTGCTGTTGTTGATTTTGCTGTCTTCTGCCACCATGAACTGTTGCTCCTCTGCCATGTGCCACTCTGCCTTGAAACCAGTTGATTATGGACTGAAACTGCCACAAACTGTGAGCTAAATAAACCTTTCCTTCCTTAATTTTGGGCATTGGGTATTTTGTCTCAGCAGTGAAAGAAAAGTAACCAAGACAGAAGTTGGTACCAGGAGTGGGATCATTGCTGTGACTATACCTGACCATATGGTTCAAGAGCCTTTGGAAATGACTTGTGAGAAGAGTTTGGAAAGGTTTGGAGATGTCACTTGAAAGAGTAGTACTGGAATGGCTTAGACTATGGATGATTCTGGTCAGAGCTCAGAAGACCAGAAGGCTGATAGAAATCCTGCCAGCATAGACCAGGCTTGGAAGGTTTCTGCTGGGAAGAAGAACTGCATTGGTTTTTGGAGTCCAGATGCTGTGTGTTATGGCTTGGCAAAAAGTTTGTCTGCATTTTGCTTATGACCATTGACTGCTTGAGACTAAGATTAAGGGTGGAAAGAAATTTCAAGGCAGTCTAATGTTGGGGCAGTGGCATGGCTATCGTGGGGGGTTTTTAGCTAGATTTATGTTGATGATCAAGAGCACAGAGCCCAGCAGAATGATTTAAGTTTTTGTGAGTTTGGCCAGAAAGGAAACTCTAGTAAAGTGTGGACTGCACCAATAGAACTGAGATCTGGATTGCTGAGAAGGAACAGAAAATAAAAGATGGCCTGAGGGCACCACAAGAAGCAGCAAAACTCTACTCTTTGCAGCCTCAAAACTGCAAAAGTGAAAGACTGCTTTGAGGAGAAAGTGACAGAGCACCATGTCTCAGAATGGCAGCAGCCACACTATGTTCCAGAATAGTGGCAGCAGCCACGCCAACTTCCAAAAGGGTGGTGGCCACAGCAGGTTTCAGAATGGTGGTGGCCACACCAGGTCCCAGAATGGCAGTGGCCTAAATAATTTGTTCCTTGGAGTTGGATTCAGAGTGCCCAGCAATTCAGGCACTCGACCCCTACAGCCAAGAAAGAAGAAAGTATGGCTGCTGCTCCAGCTGGCAGCAGACTTTGGCATCATCCACATGGCACTGGTTTTAGGTACATGCAGAGTGCAAGAGTTCTGAGGTTAGAAAGGCTTCCACCCTGATTTCAGAAGAAGGCCTGGGAGCCCATGCAGTGTGCTCCTGAGAGGGCAATGTGTGAAGCTGTGAGGGTGAAGCCAAAGGTACTGTGGAGAACCCAGAAGTTTGGAAAAGCCAGGACCGTGAATCATTTGAGAAAACCTGCAAGGGGGGACTAAAGCGGGCTCAAGAGAGAAGCCCTGGGAGCTACAGCCACCAGAAGTGCCATAGAGGTGGAGTCACACAGAAGTGCCATAGAGGTGGAGTCCTTTTGGAACTCACAACTTGCCACAGATTGCTTCAGATATTCCACATGGAACAACAGGACTTAATGTTTGCCCTGCTAAACTTTGGACTTGCTTTGGTCCCAGTGCTTTGTATCCCCCTGTTCATACCTTTTGGAATGGTAATGTTTATCTTGTACTATTGAAATGTTGAAAATGTTTAACTTCATTTGTGCAGGAGCTCAGAGCTAAGGATTTGCCTTAGATCTTGGAAGAGACTTGAGACTTAAGCTTTTCAGCAATGCTGAAACTGTTAGGACTTTGGCAACTCTTGGAGAGAGATGGACTAAATGTCTTTTGCATAAAGGATGCACGAGTCTTTGTGGAGTCAGGATTGGAATGTTATGGTTTGTATCTGGATGTCCCCCCAAAGCCTCATGCAGTCATGGGGAAAGGCTTCTAGAATTTATGATCGAGTCATGGTCCAATACTGGAATTATGGGTGTGAGTGCTACACGCATCCTAGGATGGGTAGGCTACATACAATGTAAGAGTCTCAGCCAGGCACGGTGGTGCATGCCTGTAATCCCAGCACTCTGGAGGCTGAGGCAGGAGGATCATTTCGAGTTCAAAACCAGCCTGGGCTACAAAGTGAGTTCAAGGCCAGCTCAAACTGCATAGTGAGACCATGTCTCAAAAAGACAAAAACAAAACAAAACAAAATAAAACAAAACACAATATAAGAGTCTTCTCTGTGTGCTCTACCCTTTTTGCTCTTGTTGCTTTAGCTGTCTTCTGGCCACCATGAACTGTTGCCCTCTGCCATATGCCACTCTGCCTGGAGCTGGCTGACTGTGGACTGAACCCTCAAACTGTGAGCTAAATAAACCTTTCCTTCCTCAATTTTGGTCATTGGGTATTTTGTCTCAGCAAGAAAAATGTAATCAACACGCTGAGGTTTTGGGATCAGAGATTGTGGACTTTAAAACTCGTTTTCTTTTTAAATATCAAAACACTCAAAAAAGGCTAACAAAAAGGCAGACAGGAAAGAGGAAAAATTATAAAAGAAACAAGACTTCTCCATTCATTTTATCTTGCCCTCCGTAAGTACAACTGCTTATAGCAGCCTGGTGTCCTTAGGTCTGAGACTTGTAGCTCATAAATACAAAGTGCAGTACTACATTGTCAAAGCTGTTTGATTTTTCACCCCAACCCAGCTTTGCTGTGCCCTCAGGTCTGCAATTGGTCCTTTCCACTGGCAGACATCAGGTACCTGGGGCATACCTATTGTTGTCCCCAGGGCAGATCCACTGTGTCTTGGGGTGTGTGGCAGAGGTTGGGATGTGCTCTTCAGAACCAAGGAGGCTGTTCAGGGTCTAATTTCTGCACTCCCTCAGGGAGGGTTCATATCCACATGATGAGGCCACAACAGAGAATATCCATCTTCTGGTTTTGTTTTCTACCTTGGAAGAAACCTACCCAGACCACACCAACAGCAAAGAAAAAATACATTTCTTTCTTTTAAAAATAACAAAAAACTTCTTAATTCTTACACAAATTAGTAATTAAGATGAGAGAATTATTATACTTACCAAATATGCAAGCTCTAGTTTCAACTCAGCTACAGTAATACTCTGTAGGAGTGCTTAGTCTTGATTTCCTTCCTAAAAAGTGAACACAGATTGAGAATCCTTTTTCAAAATGCCTGGAGTCAGAAGTGTTTTGGATATTTGATTTTCTCAGATTTTGAAATGTTTTGTGCATGCACACATGTTATGCAGTATCTTGGGAATGGGACCCAAGACAAAAGATGAAATTTCATTTGTGTTTCATATATAGCTTATACACATAACTGAATGGAGTTTTATGCAGTATTTTAACATAGTTTTTGTGCGTGAAGCAAATTTCATGGTGTGGAATTTAGTGACATCACGAGAGAGCTCAGAAGTTTGGGGATTTTCAAAAGAGTTGTGATGTGTTGTGTACATATACGACCTCCCCAAGATGAATGTAATCATTCTGTACTGCATGCATGTACTCGTGAGGATAAAAATTAAAAGAAAGTTTTGGGATTTTGGAGCATTTGGATTTCAGATGTTTGGATGAAAGATACTCAACCTATACCAATTTCTGTTCACTGTGGAGCTCTCTCAGTCCTCTCCTGAGTTGTAGGGTTTTTAAACTAAAAAAGGCAAATCTAGGCTAAATTGAAAATAGTATCTCATTTTAATTTGCATTTTTATTGTGATTAAGTGAACCTTTTTGCATATCTTGTTAACCACTTTTATTTCTATTTTCAATGTTCTCAGTATTTTGTCTATTTAGTGCATTGAAGTGATTTTTAAAAAACTTACAAATACTCTAAAAACAGGAACACATGTGTCCCCATTGTAAAAGAAAAAACTATTTGCTGTGAATATTTTTCTGGTTTATTGTTTACCATCTCATTTTGGCTTTATAGTTAATCATAAAAATTTATTTTTCCTTCTTTTATAGACAAACTTTATCCTTTTTTGTTTGTTCTTTTGCTTACCATCTTGAAAACACTTTTTCTCATTTAATCTATTTTTACATGACTTTAAAAGCTAATACTCAATTTCATTCAGTTTTTAACAATATTTTTGATAAAAATATTATGTAATACTTTAAATAAAATCAGTTTTAATTAAAGGTCTATGTTTTAAAGATGTTTACATTTTTTAAAAAAATAATTTATCAGAATAACAAAGCATACTCCACCAAACTGAAATTCAAATAGAGATGATCCCTAGTTTACCATGGTCCGATTGGGATTTCTAGCTTGATGATGGTATGAAGGTTGGATGTGTTTAGTAGAATCCATTCTTTCTGTGTGGATTTTTATCTTTTCCTGGGCTAGAGATTTGTGCTTCTACACTGAGCGATTCTGGGCTGCTGTAGGAGCAGCAGCAGCAAGTGTGGCTCCCTGTCAGCCACAAAAGGAGGAAGGGAAACAGGCAATTACTGTTGCTAAACTATGACATTTAGTAGACTGGGTATATTAAGTGTATTCTGTCCTTACAGTTTTACACTTGTGATGATTTCTTAGCATATAACCCCATCTTAAGTCAGGAACATCTGTTTCTCATAATCTGTCAATTTCCATACATTGCTTTGGGGAATGGTATTTATATCTCTAGGTTTAAAAGAGCTGATAAGTTCAGAATCTTCCATTTCCCCCTCCTCACTTTTTTCTAAAACTTTTATTGGAATATAATTATATATTTACCTGGTGCGCAAACTTTATGGGTACTTTTTATGTATTTTGACAAAAATGTTCACTTACCTAAAAAGTAAAATAAAATGTTATTAATTATCATCAAAATCAATAAATAAAGCATTTTCATTACCCAAGAAAGTTCCTCCTGTTCCCCTTCTTACCCTTGAAGGCTACCCCTGTTCTGATATTGTATCACTATAGATTTTGCCTGTTCTCAAATTTCATGTAAGCGGAATTACACATTTGGTGGTTCTGTGTGTGGCTTCTTTCATGTGAGTTTCAACCATGTTTTAGACATCAGTAGCCACTATACAAATGTGCACCAGGTTTATTCATCAGTTGATAGACATTGGGTTGTTCTATTTTGGGGCTATGTAAAATGAAGCTGTATAAGCATTCTTTTTACCTCTTTGTTTTCTACTGTGGTTTTTTAAAAGATGAAACATAAAATCTACCATCTTAAACCATTTTTAAGGTTATACTTCAGTAGTGTTAAGTATATTCACATTGCTGTGCAGTACATCTGCAGAACTTTTTTGTTTTGCTAAACCCATTAACACCGTCTCTTCTTCCTTCCCTAGCCTCTGGTTCTATGAACTATTTTGTTTTGCGGGTTGTAAGGATTGAACCTGGGCCTCATGCATGTACATAAGTGCTCTACCACTGAGCTAAGTTCCAACCCTTTTTAAAACTTCTGTTGTAAGACAGAGTCTTGCTAAGTTTCCCAGGCTGTCCCCTAACTTGCTATCGTATTTCCTTCAGAGTAGCTGGGATCGTAGGCATGCCCCACCACGTCTTGCTGTATGAGCATTCTTGTACAGGTCTCTTTGTGACCACTTCTTTCATTTTGTAGGGGTCAGCAGTAGGAATATAATTGCTGGATTAGCCTTAAAAGAAACTTTTCCCAAATGGATGTACCATGTTACATTCTCATCACTAATGTGAATTCTAGTTGCTCCATATCCTCCCCAACTTTAGATATTGTGAGTTTTTAATAATCATTCTGACAGCTGTGAAGAGGTATCCTGTGGTTTTGTCAAAATTGTAATCATTCATTTACATGGTTCTTACTAGATTGTGAGCTTCATAAGTATCTTTGTGTTAACTTTTTTTTGGGGGGAGGGGTGTACCAGGGCATTGAACTCAGGGCCTTCTGTTTTATTTTAAAAATAAAATAAAAATTGTAGAAAACTATTAAAAAGCAAATAACATCTCAGGTAAGGCCTGTGTCTTCATTACTTTCTTGTTGCAAAGAATACCTGATACTCAAAAGTTAAAGGAGGAGGGGTTTATTTTGCTCACTGTTTGTAGAAGTTTCAGTTATTGTCAGCTGTCCCTAAGGCAAGATGGCATGTCAAGGGACACTGTGGCAGGGCAGGCAGGAAGCAGAGCAGCCTAAAGAAAGAAAGAAAGATGTACATATACCCTTTCAGGCACCACCCACAATAACTCACCTCTTCTTGCCAGGCTTCACCTCCCAACCTCACATCCAGCTAGAATCCCATCAGTATCACATACCCATGATCTTCTCACCTCTCCAAGGCCCCATCTGTGAGCATATAAGGCTTTGGGGGTTCATCTAGATATAAACCGTAACATTCCACCCCTGGCATTCCAAGGACTCATGCATATCCCTTTATGCAAGATGCATTTAGTCATCTGTAAGAGGTGCCAAATTCCCAAAAGTTTCAACATTGCTCAGAAGTCCAGGTGCAAATTCTCCTCTGAGATTTAAGGCAAACTCTTAGCTGAGAGGCCCTGAATAAATGAAAAGAAAAACACTTCCAGCATACAATGATACAAGATAAACATTTCCACTCAAAAAAGTGCAAATAGGGATGTTATCAGATAGCTCCTTTTAGAAATGGCTTATCAAATAAAGTTACTAGGTTTGGGGGTTGCTCACTTGTTAGTTTCTAGGTCCTTCTCAAACAAAAAATTGAACAAGACAAGCAAAAATGGTTACAGTTTATTTGAAAAAGTGAGGTTGAAGGGTAAGGGAGAAACTAGCTCTGTAGAGTGAATTTGGACTGAAGAAAAAAGGAAAAGTTAGAAGCAAATCATGAAGAGACATGATAGCAAGCTCTTAATGGCATCTGTGTCCTTATATTCTATACACATCTCACGGAACCTAAGAGAAGTCTATATATGGGGCCTTGGGAATTATTTGGTGTATGTCCTGGGATCTTGTACTTAACAGGTCCCACTAATTCCCTCAGCTATCTTTGCCTCATTTTCCCCTAGAGACACAAATCCCATAATTCTTTATGGGCTGTTAAGGGAGTGGAAATCTCTGTTTTCTATAGCTTCTTTCAACTGGAAAGGGCCATAGACCCTACCTACTGGAAATTCTGTGCTCGCCAACTACTTTGGAGTGCTGTGGCTTACTGGCTGTGTTTGAAGAAAGAAAAACCTAACAACGAGAAAAGAGTTAGTGACCATTGAGCTGTTTGATAGGAGAAAGAAATTTTACTATTAGCCCAAATATGAGAAGTAGGTCAGACAGATATCTATGCTTCCTGTAGAAAAGAATATGTATTAGAGAGGAATGTCAGATACATTATCAAGAATCTGAGACTTATGATCTTAGCAAAATCCTGATTGCTTATCTAGCAGTACTGGAGTCTTGCTTTGTAAAGAGAAATCTCAAGTCTTGAGACTCACAGGAGTAGCTTTTTCTTTTTGGGTGATCTTGTTCTTTAGATAGTTTGAGTGAAACTGGCTTTGTTTTAGGAAGATGAATCCAATTATCTATCTCTGTCACTTTTACTGCAGTGGGTATGGCAAGTATCACTGAAAAGAGACCCTTGCATTTTGGCTTTAATTGGTCAGTGGATGTTGCCTCTCTCCAAGTTTTTATGAGCATTTGGTCTCCAGGATGGACACAGTGGTCCCCCTGGGCCAGGAAATGGCAGAACTCTGTTCCCATACATTTGGATAGCTAATTGTACTTGTCCCAGATATAAAAACCTCATGATCTCTGGGTCTACTGTCATATCAGAGAATCTCAGATGGGCTCAAACTAAGCCTGGTTTTAGGCATGTTACGAAGCCCCATGAGTGCTATTGGCAACAGTTGGAGCCAGGACTCAGATTTCTCTTGGCAAAGCTTTGCCAGAGCTTGCTTCAGGGTCTGGTTGTCTTTCTCTACCTTTACGGAAGATTGAGGCCACCGAGTGGAATGGAGGCAATACTTTATTCCTAAAGCTTTTGCCACTCCCTGAGTTATTTGGGTGGTAAAAGAAGGTCCATTGTCACTCTGGAAAGACTGGGGTAGTCCAAATCTGAGGATAATTTCTTTAAGAAGCACCTTGATTACCTCTGTAATCTTTTTTGAATGGGTAGGAAAGGCTTTCAATCCAGCCTGTAAAAGTGTCTGTTAGGACCAACATCTGTTTAAATCCTCTACATGGCGGCATATGGCTGAAGTCTAATTGCCAGTCCTCTCTAAGATATGTCACTCTCCTCTATATAGTTTCTAATAAAAGAAGAAGTTTGGGCTTACCCAGGTTGTTGTGGGCAAAGAGTGAACAAACTCTTTGCCTACAATAGTGAGCAAATGAGTGGTTGTCACTAGTCCTAGTCTTGTGAAAACTTGAGTCGCCATTTCTAATGTAGCATCTCTTCCCATATGAAAGGAATTTTGAAATATTTTTTAGCCTTTCATTGTGTCCATTGAGAAAGGACCATTTTGTTTTCTAAATACCACCAGAGTCCTTTTTGAATTTCCCTTTGTCCTAAAACCCATTTATCTTCCTGGGAGATATAGACTAGTTTTAATAGTTCCATAGGAACTGGGAATAAAGCTAGAGTCTTAAGGGGCTGTAAGGCTACCCTTTCTGTTTCCCTATCAGCCTTTTGATTTCCCAAGGAAATATCAGACATATCTCTTAGTGCCCTTAACAGTGCATGACTGTGACCTGCTTGGGAAGATGGACTGCCTCTAGGAGTTGTAGAATTTCCTGCCTATGCCGCCTTTCAATGTCTTTCTTGGACAAAGCTATTTCTGTCAGTGAAATCCATCCCTCAGAGTTTGGGAGGGTCAGGTCACTGATACACTGACTTATTCACAGGGCTAACTAACTTCTGGGCAGAGGAACAGCAAAGAATCTCTGATTACTGGTCCCCTCAACTCCAACTATGGCTGTAGATCCAGAAAAGGGTTTTATAGAGTACTGGGGACCCTTTTCCACAATGCCAGTTATCAGGGACCCCTGCAGTGAGTCCCTAATCTCCTGCCCAGAGTTATGGCACATGACAAGAGAGACAAGAATTTCAAGGAAAGAGGGCTCTGGGCTGATCAGTGTTCTCTGGGAACAAAGACCAAGAATCTCCAGCTAGCCACTGTTTTATTAGCCTGTGCAGTGGGAGGGGTACAGTATGTTTCCTGGAACAGCATAGAAGCAATAGTTGAATGGGCAGGTGTAACATCATAAAGAAAACAAGTTAAGATTCATCCCCACACCTGGGTACTAATTTTCCCTGTGTTGTCCTCAGCAGATTTCACCCTGCTCTGTGAGCTTCACAGTGTCATTGAGAAGAAGCAGAATTTCCACATTCAAAATCTGGCCCACAAGGCAAGGCAAGGAGGTCCTTGGACAGATTCTATGTCAATTTATAATTTGTGGTCCCAAACATTTCCCCCTTTTTGTTTTTGTAATTGCAGCAGTTGAAACAGCATTCAGGCCATGATGGCCATTGTAGTTTTTTAGGAGTTTGTGGGAGGCCCTGTTGTGACACCAGTATGTGAGCATCCTGCATTGTCTTCTTTAGTTACCTCCATTTTATGGTTTTGATAGCTTTCCTGGATCTCAATACTTGTGGTGTTCAGTTTCCTCCAGGGTCATCCTTGAGAATGCTCACACTAGAGAGCTGGATGGGAATAGGCTCCACCACAGGGCTAGGATATTCCTCTCTCCATGGTCATAAATCCCAGGAAGGCAGCCATAATGGTGTCATTGTCTGTTAATACACAAGCGTATCCTCAACTCCATGTTATTAACTACATTGAGCTATCCCACTTTGCTGTTTGGATGTCTTTCTATAGGACTTGAGCCCTGGGAATGTTCATCAGATGTGCTCTTTTTCCAGTGAAGTTCTGATAAAGGGTATTTACTTTCTGCAACTAGGTTTAAAAAGTTTAAGGTAATGATAGAAAGATCCAATTGTGCATATGGAGGCAATCACTATATTTCCCCTTTTTGTTTTTGTAATTGTGTTTTTAAAGAAAGGTGACTGTAGGGGTCTAAATAACATAGCTATCTATAATATTCTCCCTCTGAAGAAATAACCCTAACTGAGGTTAGGGGAGAATGAATGTAGATCCCATCTTAACTGCTTGGAACTGAGAAGGGTCGATATAAGGGGAGATTGCCATCAGTACCCTTCTCCAGAGTGCTAATTTAATGGGCCTCAGAAAGGAGTCATGTTGTAGTTTAGCAGTTATAAATTCTTATATATTTTATTGTAATTTATTCTTAATAACCCATAAAAGTGGTGAATTACTGGTGTAACTGGAAACTGCCAAAAGGAGTTAGTGATTGGAGCCCCTTCCTATATCTAGCTTATTATTATAACATTGTTTTATATATATTTTGGTTATATTTTTCTGCTGGATGTTCAAGACTAAGTTAAACTGAGACCTGTATTTATTAACCTATTACTATCTGTCAAGGTCAGTTGTCTCCTCAGGATTTACCTTGGGACCACAGATAGTGCCTCTCATTTCTTCTGTCAGCATCAGCTGTCAGGATGAGTCACAACCTTTCCATGATCAGCTGCTTTCTTTGAAAGCATGGGAGTCTTTTCCCTCTTGTGACTCTCCTTTGGCACACTATTTGCTGTGTTTTCATCCCCTGGGGCTCAACAGTCTCTTTGGTCAGGAGGTTGTGTAACTCACCAGAATTGTAGGATGTTGCAGAAAAGGTTTCTTCATGTCTTGGGTCCTGGTTGACCTTGGAGGGCTGGGGCCAAAATATTGGTAGTACTCTTAGCCCAGTGACCTTTCTGGCTTTGGTCTCCAAACCTTAGTTGTTGAACACCCAGAAAAAAAAAATCAGTCACATTAGCATTATAGTAGGGTCAGTGAGCTTAATTATTACAATTTTGTCTGGATGACAAGCATTTTGAAATATAAAGTATAGACCGTTATTTCTTCCCAACCATTTTTGTCCTAATTGAATCCCTGTAGAGTGTTAGACAGTTATAATTTATATTAGAATACAGTTATAATTTATAAAGAAAACTTGAGATCAAAAGCCATGTGATTATTTTATCATGACAATTGTGATAACACTATTTTTGTAACATGCTTAAATCTCCCATTTTGGTATAGAATAGCCTTTTAAGTCAGTCATCTCCATCTGGTATATAAGAAGCTCTCACTTAATTTGTTGTCCTTTAGTGGAATGTCATCGAAGAAATTTGTGACATTATCTGGACTGTTTTATACCTAAGCATCTCTAAGTGTAATAACACTTTTAAGACATCATAGAAGGCCCCCTCCTTTTTTGAAAATTATTATTTGATAGGTGGTCTCATTTGGTTTCACATATACCTCTTACTACAAATAGCTGGAGCACAAGAAAAATGCAGATATCTGAATCTAAAATAAAAAACTTATCACTATAAATAATCATTTTAGAAGACTCGTAGATCTGGAAGGCATAAATACATTTAATACAGCATGAGATTAGCAATAATGAATTGTCATAGCCATATGAAAACTTGTGTTTCTTAATTTAGTTTTGTACCAACAGCATCTTCTAATGAAAAAAATCTTATTGTTTTATTTATTGAAAACTTAACCTTTTGATGATGACCAATGTAAACAATAATATATTTAACAATATTTATAGGGGTGTCTCCCATAAAGCTATAGGGACTGGTGGGGGGCCCCCTTACTGAACAAAGGCTGAAATAAGGTTTTTTTCCAGGCAGGTGCTCCTTTATTCACCAAGGGGAGTCCTGTCCAACAGCTCCCCCACCCTAAGGGATATCTGTATAATTATCTTAACAATTTTTTTATGACCTATGAGAACGAGATCATAACAAGCACACTATTACCATTTTATTAGCCCATACAGTAGGAGAGGTACAGTGTTTTTCCTGGAGCAGCATAGAAGTAGTGGTTGAATGGGCAAGTTTAACATCATAAAGGAAACAAGTTAAGGTTCATCCCCACACCTGAGTACTAATTTTTCTTATATTGTCCTGCTCTGTGAGCTTCATACCCTCATTGACCAAGAGAAGGATTTCCAAAACTGGCACACAAGGGAGGTTAAGGAGGGCAGATTTCATGTCAGTTTGTATTTTGTGACCCCCTAACACTAGAAAAGTAAATCAAAGCAGAATGAAGTAATTGAATTGGTTCACCCATAATGTCCAGGCTTACCCAAGTTCCTCAGAGGAGATGGCAATGTGGACATGGGCATTGAAGGTCTCTTGGGCCTCTTCAGTCATTAGAGCAGGAAATGAGGATTTTGACTGGCCTATGGCAGTAAGGACAGTCAAAGTTCCTTTGCCATGAGTCAGGTGCATCAGCTGCCTGCCACACAGAGCAGAGCCTAGACAAACTTGGTGCAATCTCATGCCGTGTCCAGTCCTCTTACACTTTAAATGGAAACCTAGTTGTCCCTAGGTTTTTCCTTTGACAGTTTAAATATGTTTAAATTGCTATCAATTGCAACAGCTACAATCTTAGCCTTTTTCTTTTATCTCTTCTCTGGATCCCAGTTGTTGAACACAGAAAAGCCCAGGTGCAACAATTGGACCATGGGTGTCTATGGCTCCATCTGATGTTTTTGTAATTTATGTCGAATATCTGGGGCTGTAAACTAGAATATCATCTCATTCAATGGCAAACACAAATTGAGAGTCTGGATGTAGGGGGATGGAAAAAATGTGTCTTTTATATATAATACTGAGAACCTGTTAGTGTTCCTTGGAATTCGGGAGAGAGCTGTACATGAATTTGTCAGTAGAGGATGGGTTGGAATAGCAAGTCCTTTAATGAGGCAGAGGTACTGTACCATTCCCCACTCTTGTGACTAGTATATTTATGAAAGATTCAGCACACCTCTTTATCTCTCTGGTAAGAGCATCTACCATGTCAGATATCATTCTTAGTCCCTTACTAGTATTGTAGTCCTAGTTTGGTTCTGTTGAAGAGGAATAGCCTTTCCGTCACTGTTCTTTTCTGAACGGGGTGTAATGCTGATTTTGTGTTAAAGGCACATTGCTGTGGCTGTATAATACCCACGTTTATTCTTTAGAATATTTCTATTGATGAATTGTTCATTTTATGAGTTTTATTATATTAAACAGTGAGTACTTAACAGGAAAAATATTTTTTAAAGTAATGTATTGGATTTTTAATATTTAATGAGTGTTTATAAAAAAGCATCAAAATTTTCAACAGCAACTTTTTTGGGGGTACAAAGTCTAAAAAAATAATAAATTCTGCTTATGTGAATTCCTATATGAACTACAGTGAAAATGCCAATACAACTATACAACAAAAATAATCTTTACTTCAAGTGTCATACCCAAGGTGCTTTCACACATGACAACAGCATGTTCCATACACATGTATCACACTGACAGCACATGTGTTTTGCTTTCATGGCCCTTTTGGAAGACATCTTTGGCATCTTGCTAGTCTCACTGTTTTTTCAGGAGGTTCTTATTCTATTATATAGTGTGTAATTAACAGGAGCATAAATATCAATAAAGTATTAAATTCTTAATATGTATTGTGTGTTTAGAATAAACATAACATGTTCACATCAGCTGTGTACTTGCTTACAAAACCTATAAGATAACATCAGAAATAAATTCCTGTGTGAACTACAATGAAAATATCAGTAGAACTCTACAACAAAAATAATCTTTGCTTCGTCATACCCAAGACTATCTTTACACATGACAACTGCATGTTCCGTGCACACATTTCACTTACACTAAAAGCACATGTTTAGCTTTCCTTTCCTATATGGCAGGCCATTCTTGTCACCTCTCATCTTCCTATTTTGTCAGGAGCTTCCTAATATATTATACAATGTGCACATAGCAGGAAAATACGGTAATGATAAAATATCAAATACATAATGAGTGCTTAGAATGCACATCAAGATTTTCACTTCTGAAATGCTATGTTGTGTTTGATTCTATTCTGTTTTGTTTTACTTTGTTTTGTTTTGTTCTATTCTCTTTAAAATAAAAAAAATTTAAAAAAAAGATTTTCACATCAACTGTTTACTTGCTTACAAAGCCTAAAAGATAACATCAAAAATAAAAACCTATGTGAACATCAATGTAAATACAAACAAAAGTCTACCACAGAAATCATCTTTGCTTCAAGTGTCACACACAAGGCAGTCTTCACAAATAAAAACTGCATGTTCCATGCACAAGTATCACTCACACCGATAGCATGTGTCCTGTCCTTTTGTTTTCCTATCCATTTTTATAGGGCACAGTTGACATCATTTTGGTTTTTGTGTTGTGCAGTAGGTCTCTGTGATGCTGCACCAGCCTGTTCTCTTAGCTGTCCAGTGTGCTCCACATTCCCCCCTGCCCCCTTTGGTGTAGTTCCCTGGGCAGAAGCATTTTGTTTTTCTTCTGCTGTAAATGATTTCTTGTGAGTCTCAGTCTCAATCTTCTAAGAAAATTTCTCCATATTTTGCACTTGTTATTTTCTATCTAAGGTATCAAACTATGCCACACATGTTTAGGATTGAGTAAAACACAATCATTGTCCAACACTTTGTGTTTCAAGTGACATCATAGTTGCTGCATAACTCATCCATCACATCTACTTTGCCTTTGGTTTTGTTGTAGAAAGTTATCATCTCAGGCTTCTGTTTTTTGTTTGGTTTGGTTTTGGTTTTGGTTTTTGGTACCAGGAGTCACACTTATTAGGCAGGCACTGTGCCACTGAGCTACATCTTCAGCCCTCACACTTCTTTTTTGTCAAGGTTATCCTATCAATATTTCCATCATGGTGCACTGTTGACATCAACAGTGTGTTTTTCTTTGCCATATATGAGGCCAGTGTTATATCTCTCTGAAATCTAAACATTGTACTATACATTTCTTTGTTTTGAAATTGCAACATTTCATTTGGAATTTCTACTTTGTTCCTGCATACAGTTCCTATGCTGGTCAACTTGTGCTTTTAGCAAATGTAACATCAACTGGAAACTGGTAAACCAATTGTTGAATGTCACATTCCAGTTACTTTGGGAGGTAGGAATAGCAAGTCTGTTCACAACATCATTTGGTTTATTACTATATAAATAAGGACCTGGGGGCTGAGTTCCAGGATAAATTTCTAAATGTAAAGAATAATTTGTCTTCACATTTACAAGGGTGTAACTTTTTATGCTGTATTTTGAAAACTTTTTTTTGGCATTTACTGTGTAAAGGTACACCAACCATGAAATGCTGCAATATGTGTTCATCAGTAGTCATGCATTCAATTAGTGTGTAAATTGCTTGACAACTACCTACAAGTCTCCAACAATGAGTGGATAGCAGCCAGATTATCAGTTATTTTTCTTTCTTGGTGGGTAGTTTTGTCATCAAACCTCAGACAATTTTAAAGGAGACAAAATGTCCTCAGTGTCATCATTATTCTACAAAGCTCAAACCCACACTTATCACTTTTCCAGAAGTCTTCTACATTCCTGTGATGACCATGAGAAAACCCCGCTAAGTACAGCAGACCTATGAATGCTTTCAGTTAAGCTAGTGAGGTATCAAAATAAACACATTTTATAGTAGGGCTGTTGCTGTATACAGAATGTTTTGCTTGTGTTTCAGCATTTGTGTACTTCAGTTTCACATTATCTTGTAGCATTTCATCTGTTGCAAACAATTTCCAACATCGAATGGCAGTACAGGTATTCTATCCAATAGGTTTCCCCCTGCCGAGATCCTTACTGTATTTTTGGACCTAGTTCTACCATTGCATCATTCCATTTGGTTGCATGACCATTTTGTGCCATTTCAACTGTTCAAATATGTATTCACATTGCTGTTTTCTTCATCATCTGAGTCAAAGAGGTATCCATTCCCTGTGTTTATATTGGTCAATTCTTGGCCCATTTCACTATCACAGGACCTTTGGCTCACATGGCCAACATCAAAGTCATTATCATCTTCATCTTCCATGCATGAGTCTCCTAATTTTTCACTTATGACCTCTTCCAAAACTTGCAAATCTGGTTTTTCATGTGCCATTGTACTTCACTGGGCTATTTCTATCAGAAAAATTGAAAGAAAACTTTTTAAAAATAAATATTAAATGCATAAAAATTTCACAACCATCATAGGTAAGATACCCCTGTTGCTGCTTTGGAGCACCTGTACACAGGTTCATCTGCCAAGTGGGTAAATGCACAGATGCGTTCTTTCTTTCCCCAGGCACAGCTACTGTGAGCCACGCCCACATTCCATCAAGGTAAAGTGGATGTTTACATAAGAGAAGAATGGTATGGGTGTATTTTACACACACACACACCCCATGATTCTCTGAGAAACATATGCAAAAACTGTTACATGAAGCATCATATGAATAAAATTCCTGGCTTGACATTTTTGCACACATGTGCATGCCTTGCTGTTTGTATTACCAAATGGGTAAACACAAAGATTGCTTCCCATATCCCCCAGGCACAGCTACTGAGATGCACAGCTGGCTACTATTATGGTAAAGTACAAATTTACAGTAGAAAATTTGGATTTTTGGGTTGGGATTTTGTAATCCAATGTTATGCCTTACTAAAGCATATTGTCCACCTACATAGTTCTTAGGCTTTTGTAGGGTTCCTTGTCTCTGCTTTGCACTGTAAGATATCTGTAACTGAAAAGGGGGCCTGATTTATTGGCCTGGGAACTATAAGGAGGTGGGAGAGACCTCCAGTATCATCAAACAAGTCAGAGATAGCTACATGCCTCTGAGACAAGTGGGGGTTCCAGAACAAGGCCATTCTCTTAGAGTCTGTGTATTTCCTGTGATAAAGAATCAAAACCTGTACATAAGAGCTTTCATTCCACCATTTATATTTTAAGTGGAATGCTGTAACTAGAGAATAGTCTTTTTTTTTTTTTTTTTTTTTGTAGCACCAGGGATCAAACTCACAACCTCACACTTGCCAGGCAGGTGCTTAGGCCACTGAGCTGGATCCCCAGCCCTTGTCTTTTTGAGACAGGGTCTCAGTATGGCATTCAGACTGGCCTTGAGCTCACTTTGTAGCCCAAGCTGGTCTCAAACTCACAACGATCCACCTGTCTCAGCCTTAGTCTCATAATTTAAAGTACTATCCCTTACCTATCTCTCGCCATTTTCCAGTTTGTATTGAACCCAAACCATGTTGCGATGCTAGATAAGCTGTTCCTGTTCTAAAATGTCAGAATCAAATCTTTCCTGTTCATCAATGATATGGCCTAGTGGTGAAGTCGGCAAAATCTGTGTGCTGGCGAGGTCCAAAAGGTTTCCCATTGGTTCTTCGTTGGGCCTACAGAGAGAAGGAGACATCTACGTCTTGAATTAAGATGGTGTCCCATGCAGAAGGAGAAGACTTGAGGGTTTCAAAAAATATCTCTTGTGAGACTGTAACATCAACTAAGCAGCTGTCTTTGTCCAAGTGATGGCAGCGTCATTAACTGCAAAAGAAAAGCCTCCTCAGGGCTTTTGTCTCCAATTGGGGCCCATCGACTCATAAGGGGAAGGGGGGTCGAGGCACTTGTTGCCCTTACCTAGTCCTTTAATTCCCATGAGATAAGAGTATAACTTTTCCCAAGCAAAGTCTCCTTAGCCATTCAGCTGAACCTTTTGATGGTTTTTTACTTAAACAGAATGAAACCATATAGGAAAAGCATCTCTTGCATTTACTCTGATAATAAAAAGGCTAAAGTCAGGGATGGCTCTGCTTCTGTATACTCATAGTCACTTTAGTTAGATCGTAAATGCTGCTAAACGCTGTTCTGCTCAGGCTGTCAGGCATAGATTTTAACAAGGAAGAAATCCAGAGCTTCAGGAGGACTCTTGGACCCAGAGGAAGCCGAGTCAGCTAAAGCTAGGTTGACTTGCTGCTTATACTTGGGCCACCACCCACTGAAAACAGGGGACACTATGGGCCATGCATGTGGCCTCATCCCAGCGTCACCCACTACTGGCCAAGGCTGGAGTGTGCTCCCCAGCCCAGTTACCCCCATGCTCCATCACCACCCCACGCAGACTACCAGCACCACCAAAGCCCACCCCCTCAGGCCTCCAAGGCCTCAAGTTAGTAATCATACTACTCTGCAGATTTGAGTCAGGTCCTGCCACTCTTGAGTCCATTGTTCTGGCCCGGGCAAGGGGAAGAGGACGAGGTCACAGCCCAGCCTTCTGCTCCCCTGCCCAGGGTTTGGGCTTTAGCACCCGCATCTGCTCATGTCCATGGCCACTGTAAGTTGGTCACACCCCACTGGTACCACCTGCAGGAAATAGGCCTCTGGGACCATTGAGCACCAGCCACCTCATCCTCCCTTTGTAGTCCTACCTAAAAGCACACAAGTTCTTAAAGTGACTGCACAACTTTTGTTTTTTTTTTCCGGTGCAGGATGACACTATGTCAGTCAAAATAATTCAAAGGAAAATAAGTTATTCCTTCTTGTTCTTCAAAATCAGAGGCTTAATTCTTAAAGCCAATTAATAAAAAATAAAAGAAAAAATGGAAAAAGGAAAAGATGGTGGCAGATGACCAAAGCCCACATAATAGTCACAAAACAAGACAGGATGGCACCCAGCTATGTGCCAAGACAATATGGAGATACCTCAGAGAAAAACAGAGAAATCTGATAGAAAGAGAAACCAATTACAAACTAGCAAAGTCTGGGCTAATTTCCAAAAATGGTAACAAAGCACAATAAACGCACACTGACCACAAGGCATCTACTTAACTCATACCCACGGAGTGAGCATAAGGAAGAAAGAAAAAGTCTATTGTGACTGGAAGTAAAACAAAATCCCCCCATGTACTGGGGGCAGGAAAACCTTCCCTGGTACCTTGAGAAGTCTGATTTCCAGCCTGGGGAAGAAACTGAAGAAAAGGAGAGAAATATTGTGCCCTGAGGGTCTTACCTTGATCTTCTGGTACCTGAACTTTTCCCCTGCCTGACATGCTTAATGTTATTTGATAGATCCTTTTAGAAATGGCTCACCGGGTGTTGTGGCATGTGCACTCAGAAGCCTGAGGCAGTAGGATCACCATGAGTTAGAGGCCAGCCTGGGTTACATAAATGAGTTCAAGGCCAACCTGCACTGCTTAGCAAAACCACATCTCAAAAACAAAACAACAACAACAACAACAAAAAATAGAAATGGCTCACCAAATAAAGTTACTGAGTTTGGGGTTGCTGTCCTCTTAGTTTCCATATCCTTCTCATCTCAGAATTGAACAAGACAAGCAAAAAGGTGACAAAATTTATTTGAAAAAGTCAAGGTGGAAGTAAAGGACAAACTGGCTCTGCAGAGCAAACTTGGGCCAAACAAAAGAGAGGAAAATTTAAAAGCAAATGGTGGACACAGGGCAGGCTATTGTAAAGAGGCATGATGGCAAGCTCTTCATACCTTCTGTGTCCTTATTTTCCATCCACATGATGCAGGAACCTGTGAGAAGTCTATATACAGGGCCTTGGGAATTTTTTGGCACATGTGCTAGAATCTTGTAATTAACAGGTCCCACATATTCCCCCAGCCACCTTTCTACACCCTACCTTTCTGCCTTGGGGCCAAAGCAAGAGCAAAACCCAGCAGAGCAAACATTAAGTCTCGTAGTTCCATGTCTAATACCCAGGGCAATCTGTGGCAAGATGTGAGCTCCGAAGAGTTGTAGCCATCATGGGTTTTCTTGGGCAGCTTTGCTCATTCCTTGCATGTTTCCACAGACAACCTCATTCCTGGCTTCTCCAGCTTCCTGGGATCTCCACTGCACTTTTGGCTTCACACACTGCCCTGTCAGGGGCACACTGTCTGGCCTCCCAAGCCTTCTTCTGAAACCTTGTTAGAAACCCTGCTGATCCTACATCTCTTGTGTTCTGCATGCGCTAGGAACCAGAACCATGTGGGTAACACTGAGGTCTGCCACCAGCTGAAGCAGCAGCCAGGCTTCCTTCTCTTTTGGCTGTAGTGGTTGAATACTTGGATTGCTGAGCACTAAGAATCCAGTCCTGAGGAACAAATTCCCTAGGCTGCCACCATTCTGGAACATGATGTTCTGTGACTCTTTTCAAAGGAGTCTTTCACCTTTGAAATTTTGAGCCTGCAAAGGGTACAGTTTTCCTGGTTCTTGTGATACTCTCAGGCCCTCTTTTCTATTGTCCAGATCCAAAGTACTTTAAATGCTAATCTTTTCAGCAACGAAGTTCTCCTCTGCTCCATTTTTGCAAGCCACAACTTTACCAGAGTTTCCTTTCTGGCCAAACTGCCAACTTTTTAAATCATTTTTTGGTCTGTTTGCTCTTCATCCTCAAGGTAGAGCTGGCTAGAAGCCCCAGGCAGTAGCCATCCCACCTCCTCAACGTTAGACTGCCTTGAAATTTCTTCTGCCAGATTAATTGTCTACTCCCCTTTACTTTAGTCTCCTGCAATGTTTCTGGACATGAGCAAAATGCAGACAAATTTTCTGCCAAAATATAACACACTGCCAAAGTAGTCCTTGTTCCCAGCTGAAACCTCCTAAGCCTGGTCTTTACCAAATGCATTGCTGTCAGGATTCTTGTCTTCTTAGCTCTGATCACAATCTCCGTTCAAGCTCAGCTCACAGCATTCTAGGGCTGCTTCTCCAGCTAGCATCTCCAAACCTTTCCAAACTCCTTCCTCAAGCCAGTTCCAAAACCTTCTGAACCACATGTTCAGGTAGTCATAGCAACAGCCCCTCTTGTACCAAAATCTGTCTTGGTTACTTTCTCATTGCAGGGACAAAATATCTGTCACACACAAGTTAAAGAAGAGGTTTGTTTTGGCTCACAGTTTGTAGAGGTTTCACCAGTTGGCTGGCTCCATGGCAGAGGGGCATGGCAAAGTTCATGGCATGTTGGCAAAAAGCAAAGAAGCATCAAGGGAGAAGACTATATACCATATACTGTACACCATTGCAGGTCACACCCACAATGACACACTTCTGTCTTGGTTACTTTTTTCTTTACTGAGACAAAATATCCAATACCCAAAGTTAAATGAGAAATGGTTAATTTAGCTCACAGTTTGTAGAGGTTTCAGTTCATAGTTGGCTAGCTCCACAGCAAGATGGCATGGCAGAGGGACACTGAAGAGGAGAAACTGTTCGTGGCAGACAAGACAGGAAGCTTCAAGTGACCAGTGATAAACTAGCCTTCTTTATGTCCCTTATATATTATCCAGGCTACTACACCCAGGGTGGGGCACCCTTAATCCTACCAAAACTGTACCAAACCAATCAGTGGACTAATTTAGTAATCACACACCCTTAATCTCAATATCATACAGTCTAGATCCAGCCACCTCTGAAAAGGTCCCACCTGAGTTGGGGGGGACATCTAGACACAAACCAGAACAACCTCTTTCAACCTCCCATCATCACACCCACCTCTGGTCTGTTTGCCGATCAGTGGGCTAATCTAGTATCTCACACCCATGATCCAGACACCTCCCTAAAGCCCCACCTATGACTGAGGCTTTGGGGGGGGCATCTAGTAATAAGCCATCACAGCCACCTTTTAGACATTGTCACTATGTGGGTCTTTCATGCAGTACAGGACTGGTTAGCTTACAGGTGGAGCAGTTGCATATTGGTTGATTGAGGGACTTAGTAGTATCCCAACCCTCTACCATCCTCAAGACAACATGACTTCCTCACAGCAAGGAACCCTTGCCATAGAAAGCCCTGACAGACCTCTCTTTGTGATTTGGTGGCCACAGTTGTATGTGGTGTGTCATTGACTAGAGGGCTGGAAGGCCAAGCCTGGGTGAGCTCAAGGTCCTCAGATCCTGGAGGACCCATCCCTCTCAAAATGGTGGACAGAATCATGCTAGGGGAGGTGGCCTGCAGATCTGGGACTCAGGCAAACGGTTTTTCCAAGATACAGTTGTTTTGGATTTATAGTTTTCTATTCTTTCTACTTGGGAAATTAAAATCTACCATTAACTCTTTATAAGTTATTTTTTGTTATGCCCATGTCAGACTCTACTTAGCCATGTCTTCAGCTTTGGGTATTAAAGCTGTTTTCCCTATTTTGCTATTTTAAACAATGCTATTTCCTAATAGTAACAGATGTTCATATTAAACATAGATGTTGATACTGATTTTTATGAGTTGATTTTATGAGTTGTAAATATTGTTTAATTATTATGTAGGAAGATGATTACATTATTGATGATCATTATTAACTGGAGTCACAACATACTTAAGGCTTTTGACACATATCACCCAATTGCTTTGTTAAAGTGTTGAACCTATCTGTTTAGCCTTATCACCAATAGCGGGGACTGCCTGATTGTACTCCTTTCCTCAGTTTTCCATTTTATTCTTCTCTTTCTTCCATTAATCTGTAATGGATTTCATTTGACACGTATTTATTGAGCACCTTCTATAGAAAAGGCCAGGTTGTGGATATGCAGGACCATCCCTACTCCAACAGACAGACACAGCTACTCAAGTCATCAGACAAATGCATGACTATGACTTGTGATAAAGTTATAAGGAAGCCACTCAGGGTTATGGGTGCTGTGAACTTTATATGCCCTCTGCCCTCTGCTGCAGCAACAGAACTGGAGTATGCTTTGACCTTGTCCATACTGTAGGAGTGCCAGGTGGCTGGGGAGCAGACAACATGGAAAGTGTTTTTTGAGAAGTCTGGTGAGGGGCCAGGGACTAAGACCTACCTATAGACCTTGTTTTGGGTCTGGATCTTTATCCTCAGAATATTGGGAAACCTCCCTGAAAGGGTTAAAGAAGAAAGGTGATAGTGACTTCAACAAACTTGAGAACATTTGGAAGAGCCAGAATAGTAGATTCCTAGAATCCAAGATTAGATTGTGAAGGTAGGTATGGAGTCCCCAGTCAGCACTAACTTCAGGTTTCTAATGTGCTGATTTTATGGGTGAAAATGTAACTTATATTATGCTTTCGTGCCTTTAATTTTTAGTTTGATTGAATATTTTACTAAACATTTGGCAGAAATTTGTGCTTTTTTGTTGTTGTTGTTTGTTTCAGTGAGACAACAGAGTCCAGTGGCTCGGAGCACTTACTGTGGAGCCAAAGTATGTGAATCTGGTCCTGGGCCTGCCAATTCCTGACTGTGTAACCTTGGGCAACTTTTATTACTTTCTTATGTCTCCATTGCCTCTTCTCTAAAATGGGACAATACTCAAAAGATGGTTGTAAAGACTAAAAGATAAACCACAGTCCTGCCCCATCCAAATACTACAAACATGTGTGCTCTGGTACCCAGGTGTGTGTGCTTCACATACATGCACATGTGCATGTGCACATGCTTACATGTATAAACTGTCTTGCATATGTGTTGTGATGGTGATTTCTGTGTCATTTGTTTATTGATTTATATTTTTAAACACTTGCTACTGTGAACATCATCAAACATGATTTTTTTTAAAGTACAAAAATTTATCACAGTACCCTACTATTTGTCTTCTTTGTTCTTCCATTGCTGTGGAACAGACAAGGTTATGTACACTGCTTTTGTCTCTTTTTGAAAAGGATTTACTTTTAATCCTTTAATACATTTGGTTTGTTTTGGTTTATTAATATAAAGCAGGACTCCAGATTCTTTTTTTTTTTTCAAGTAGCCAGCCAGCTGGCTCAGCTCCATCTGTCGAGTAACCCTTCTTCCTCTGCTACTGCTTCTGGCTCTTCATCATGCATTCAGCTCTGCCCACACAAACCCTATGGTGGTTGTGGAGGTCTTTTCTATTAGTCTTTTATTCCACTCTCGTGGAATGCCAGTAATGCCTTGACTTATTAGCACAGCTATTGTTTCCTTTTTTGAAGTATTCTGGTCTTTTTTGCCTGTCCTTGAACTTTAATTTTAAATTAATGATTTTGTCAGTTATCCACTCCTTTCTCCCTCATCCTTATAGAATTTGCAGTAAAAGCCAGGTGTTTGTTGCACACCTGTAGTCCCAGCACTCTGGGAGGCTGTAGCAGGACAATCAAAAGTTTAAGCCCATCCTTGGTTAATTTAATGACTCAGTGAGACACTGTCTCAAAATTTAAAAATTAATAAATAAAAAAGGGCTGAGAATGTAGTTCTGGGTAAAGGTCCTGTGTTCAATCCTCAGTACCACTATAAAAAAAAAAAAAGAAAAAAAAAAAGAAAGAAAATTATTTACAGAGCCAGCCCAGCCCCCATGCACATGCTGCCATGGGGTCTCTCCTGTGGGTAGCCAGTGCAAGCCAAGAGAACCAGCCAGCCATGCCTTGAAGAAGCTGTGAGCATCTAGAGAAGCCCATCCTGCACCCCGCTGCCTCTTGGAGAACTTGGGTTAGGAGAAACCCAGGTGCCTGACCCATCCCCCTACACTGGATGGACAGCCAATAAGGGAAGTGCCTGGGACCCCATAGCCCACTCATCCAGAGGAACCCAGGAAAATGTCAAGATGAATGAGCAAAAGGCAACCTCTGGCCTCCAGCCAAAACAGAACAAATCCAGGAGACATGGACATGGAAGAAAGTGGAAGTTACACACCTGAAATTTCTGGGTTGATGGCAACTGAAGTAAACAAACTACTTCATGAGGCTGTAAAAGAAATCAGATCAAAAATAGTATCTCAGGTAAAAGAAGAAATGACAAACATAATAAAAGGGTTGCTGAACGTATTTAAAGGCATAGATAAAAAAATAGAGGAGCATAGGAGAATGAGGGAAACCTTGAATGAACAATATAGAGAAGAATTGGAATGCATGAAACAGATTCAAAGAGATATCCAGGAAATTAAAAACTCCATTGAAAGCTGTCAAAACTGCTTGAAAGAAACTGAAGATAGACTTTCAGACTTTGAAGACAGAATTGCAGCTAGTGATTGCAAAAGGAAAGATCTCTTAAAAATAACAAAGAATCACAATTCAACACCTGCAAGATGACCCAAAGAAAAATAATTTAAGAATGGTGTCAGCAAAAAAGCAAGAGTCAACATAGATGACATAAAGAGACTATTAATAGAAGTAATAGTAGAGAACTTCCCAAGCACAGGAAAAGGACCTGACATTCAGATAAATGAGGCATATAGAACTCCCAACTAGCCATAACAAAAATAAATCTACACCCAGACATACAATAATCAAGATCCCAGAAATTCAGCAGAAAAACAGAATATTAAAGGCTGTTAGAGAAAATAAACAGATCACCTATAAAGGAAAACCCATCAAAATCTTGACAGACTTCTCAATACAAATCATCAAATCAAGAAGAGCTTGGAGTGAAGTATTGCAAGTCCTGAAAGAAAACAACTTCCAACCCAGATTGATGTACCCTGCAAAACTATCTTTCAAAATTAATGGAGAAATAAGATACTTCCATGACAAAGAACAACTCAAGGAATTCATGACCACCAAACCAACCTTACAAAGTGTACTGAAGGATATTCTAGAGAGAGAGAGAGAGAAATGATCATGGTCCCAGGAACAGCAGCAAGTGGGATCACCAAGCAGAGCAGACAATTGAATGGAGGGAAAAAGTAGGGAGCCAATGGCAGGAAAAAAGCATGACAGAGATGAACCAGTGCATGTTGACTGTAACCATTAATGTAGATGGCCTCGATTCACTAATAAAAAGAAACACAGGCAGAGTGGATCAAGAAACAAGATCCATCAATACGCTGTATACATGAAATGCATTAACTTGAATGGAAATTCATAAATTGAAAGTCAAAGGGAAGAAAACAATGCTCCATGTGATAAGGAACCAGAAAAAAGTGGGGGTAGCTTGCCCATCAACTGCAGAACAGATAAGAAAGGTATGGTATTTTTATACAATGGAAAACTACTCAGCTATAAAGAAGGATGATCACAAGGATCTTGTTGGCAAATGGATGCAACTTGTGATCATGCTCTTTGGTGAAATGATTTGGACTCACATAGGTGAACATCATGTTGTCTCCCTGGTATAAAAAACTGAAGGAGTTAGTGGGATCCAAAATGTACAATAGCTATTGTGAAAGTGAAAAGGGAGGAAATGCCTAAAAAGGGAAAGTGGTAGCCATTGTTAATTCCCTATTGTTTTGTTTTAAAGTCCTGTATTGTTTTCATTGTTTTGTTTTGATTGGTTTTATTCTGTTCTGTTTTATTTGATTTTATTAGGTCTGATGATATGGGCAGCTATTTTGAAGATAACAAGAGGCATTATGGCAGCCATTGTTGTTTTGCTATTATCTTGTTTTGAAGTCCTGTATCGCTTTCACTGTTTTGTTTTGATTGGCTTTATTCTGTATTGGCTTTATACTGTATTTATTCTGTATTATTTTGTTTGGTCTTATTCTCTTAAAAATTAAAAAAAAAGAATCATTTACAGTAAACCATTATTAAATGAGTATAAAATATCATTCACAAACTTTTCAACCATCACATTTGGGGTTGGTATGCCCTTTTATTTAAGATATGTGCTCCTCAGCAGAGTTTTGTAATTTTCACCTGTAAGCTCTTAACATTTGTTAATGTTATTCCTAGCTCATTCCTTCTACTCTTTTTTTTTTTTTAGTTTTATTTTGAGACAGGGTCTCACTAAGTTGTGAAATTGAGCTCAAACCTGTGAGCCTTCTGCCTGGGCCCCCCACAGTGCTGGGATTACAGGCATTTACCACTGCACTCATCTTATTTTAAATTTTTTATTTGCTATTAAGCATATAGTTCTTTCCCTAAACATAAGAAAGCTATTGTGTTCTGTATATTTCTCTTATATCCAGCCATGTTCTTTGATTGATATTGGGTGTTGGTCCTAAGAGTTTATCAGTTGATCCTCTTGGATCAACTAAGGTTGCAGTGTTATCATATACAAATAATCTGTTCTTCTCTCCTTTTAAATAGTTTACCTCATTTCTGTTTTGTGCTACAGAATATGTATATGGAAACATTATTTAACATATATATTGAATACTGTATTTATTTGATTCTAAGACCATTAAACACATGCTATTGATTTAATAACAGATGAGGATACTATATTAAATGTGCACTTATATTCAACTCCATTTCTGGTATTCAATACCAGAAATGTAAAAAGCAATGCATCTCAGAAGTCCTTATTTTTTTTTTCATTTTAGTGGTAATGTCTGACTGTTCCATTCAAAGCATGATATTAACTGGGATTTTAAAATTTTTTTATTTATTAATTTTTTTGAGACAGTGTCTCACTGTGTAGCCCAGGCCTCTAACTCACAGCAATCCTCCTGCCTCAGTCTCCCAAGTGCTGGGATTCCAAGCATGTGCCACCATGCCTGGCTGATATTGACTGTTGATTTATGATAAACAATTTATTAAAGAAGTATCCTTCCACACCACCATCTCCCAATTTGCCTAAACAGGGAGACTATACCAAACCATATCACCTGATTAGAAGAGGTTTCACATTGCTTTCATCAGTTTATGGGTAAAGGGTGATTACAAGGGTCAGTAGTACCTCCACCCACAGTTCCTATCTTTCTTAAACTTTCTTTATTGATAGGAATATACAGACTGGTATGAAAAATTGGTGTGGAAAGGGCATTGCCCTGCCACAGAAAACCAGTCCTGTGCAGTGGTTAAACTCTGGGAGCTAAGTCTGGAGTGGAGGGCAGGCTGGGATGAGGTGGGTTTTTAAGACCTACACAGTCTCGGCCTTACTGTCTCCAGATGCCACTTGCATGTAGCAGAGGACATTTGTGGAAGGCTCTGATCAGTCTTCTCTCACTGTGTGTGAATCAGCATTATTGTGGCCTACTGGTTGTTTTTGGTAAGTCAAATCCATAGACTAGGCAGCTGTGTTGGGATTTGTCACTTTGTAACTGAACTTTTTTAGTGTGCATGTTGGGGACTTCAACCCTTTCATGGGGTCCCCACTGCCCACTAAAACTGGGGAGAGGATGGGAGTCAGGTCAAGAAGTCATAAGCCAGATTTGAGGTACACCTATGGAGAAAAAAAGTCACTAGCAGTGATTCATAATCTTCATTTAGGGGATGCCAATCTCTCTGGGAGCCTGACACACGTGCACATGCACACAGTTTCTCAAGGGAAATGTACATGTTCAGGTTTTTAATAAATACTTTTGAGAACCTACTGTCTTCTGTATGAAGGGCTATTAATACCCTGATGAGCAAAACATGAGTGTAGCTCTGGCCTCATGGAAGTGGTGGTAAAAGAAATGACAACCCAAAACCACACTGAGGCAGCTGAAATACCAGTGTGACATGTGCCAAAGGAGGGGCTCAGCACGCTGCAAAGCATAGAATGGGGGTGGCATTAGTCAGGCACTTCCCAAGGAAGTGTAGCTGAGCTGAGGTCTGAGGATGTATCATCACTTGGGTGAAAATAACACACAGAGGCAGGAGCATGTGGCAGGAGGGAGTCAGCAACCTAGATAGAGGAGAGGGCTCAGGGAGACGGGGCAGAGATGGGCAGAAGAGAGAGGACAGGATACAGACACAAGCAAGGCCTCTGAGCCATCATGTAAAGTTTTGCTGTATATTAAAAGCATTGGGAGCCGGGCGTGGTGGCTCACGCCTATAATCCCAGCATTTGGGAGGCTGAGACAGGCGGATCGTTGTGAGTTCGAGACCAGCCTGGGCTACAGAGTAAGCTCAAGGCCAGCCTGAACGGCATAGTGAGACCCTGTCTCAAAAACACCAGGGCTGAGAATCTAGCTCAGCAGTCTAAGCACCTGCCTGGCAAGCGCAAGGTTGTGAGTTCAATCCCCGGTGCTGCAAAAAAAAAAAGGCATTGGGAATCCATCACATTGGGTTTTTTGTTGTTGATAGTGTAAATGATATATATAAAAGCATATGCATATAGCATACATGTAAGTCATTGAAATTCAACATTGAACAGCCTTATTGTATTGCTGAAACCTCC
>RJWT010004524.1:0-24622 GCA_004365215.1 Cuniculus paca
ACCTCAGTGGGGCCTGGGGCCCACCCTCCCCACACACAGTGAACTCAGCGGTAGGGAGAGGAGGTGGGGCCTCCATCCAGGCATGCTGGGAGAGGGGCAGGCAGAGAGCAGAGTCCCAGGTCATCTTCGATATGAACTCACTGTATTCATATGAGAATCGTATTTCAACTTCGAGCACATTGTGTGCTGACACAGTAAAAGATGGTTTGCCTAAGGAAAGCAAGAAGGCGCACAGTGAAAGAAACTGCTCTCAAATCAGCACGTGGAAGACACCCAAAGCTTGCTTGGGGGGTCCTCACCGAGCTTGTCCACGCTCACTCCCTCTGCAGCTGCCCTCTCCAGCTGGAAGAAGTCATAGTCAAATCTGCTCAGGTCCTCACTGTTTCTCTCCGAAGGAAACCCGACGTAGAGGTAGGCGCTGCTGGAGCCCAAGATAATGCGGTCCTAGGGAGGAGACACAGACACAGAGGTGGACCTCAGCCGGGCAAGGGAGAGGTGGGTCGGCCTCTCAGAAGGAGCCAAGGCCCAGGGCCTCGCACTAGAAGGCTCTCAGAAATATCTTCTCTTGGGAAATCCTCCAAATTTCATGGGAAGAGGCCCATGAAGCAGGAGGGCAGGGTACCATCCTGCTTTTTGTGTGCAGCTCTTCCTCCACCCACCCAGTGCTGCCTCCCCGCCAGGCACTGAGGCATCTGCAGAGACCCAACAGACCCCTCCCCTGGAGGACGGAAGGAATAACTGTGAAATCAGAACCTGTGGAGAAAACACAGGGCTCCAGCAGTGTCCAGAAGGCCTACCACACTGGGGACAGAAGTCCTCCTGCAAGATGGAATACGAAGCAGAGGTTTCATGTGTGGGACGCTTCGGTGGGCAGGGACAACCCTGCTGAACAACCAAGGGGAGGTCAGTGTGCCCAGGGCAGTGAGGGGGCTGAAGGCAGGGAGCTTGGGCAGGGGCCCTAAAGGAGGAGGCTGAAGGCTTTCCAGAAGGAGCGTGACCAGCCCGTTTGCCAGTCTAAAAGGGACAGACTGGAGAGGAGACGGCCACAGAGCCGATAGGAGTCACTGAGGTGGCAGAGACTGTGAGAGCGGATGAAGAGACGCCGATGTTTGCAAGAGGTTGCACAGTCCCTCCTGCGGACAGGCTCTTAAAGCTCACACATAAATGTGAGAGCTGGAAGGTATTCTGGAGACCGCCTAGTTCCGCCTTCCTTGTTTGGTAGGCAAGGTCCAGAGAAGTGCAGTGATTTGCCTAAGGACAACAGCAAGTCAGAAGCGTCTCTGTCACCCCAGCAGCTGTGCTCCTGTTCTTCCTACGGCCATAGAAGAGGCCTGCGGAGTGGGCAGCACCCAGCCACGCCCGGTCCCCCTTGGGGGTTTCTTCACACGAGCCTCCTCTCCTAGCTCTTGGGTTGGACTTAGGTACCTCTGTAGCCCTGCAGGAAATTTACCAGATGATGCAGCTTCGTCCTGGTTGTGATAGGCACCCCGTTGACGACAACCTTACATTTGCTGTATGGAGTAACCGTCACCTTATCATCCAAATTCGTGAAGGCAGCGTGTTTATCTGAAATTCTAAGAAGACAAGAGTTTGTCCCAGTTACCCGGTGAGTTACAGTTTCAGTGCCAGTTAGGCTGTTCTCCTTTGCATTATAAGCAAGACCTCCAAGCTGCTGGAGAACACTGGGGAGATTTGCTGAGGCCTCCTGAGTGTTGCGCTCACGGTATGTGGAGACAGAGCAGAGCCCTGCTTTGAGGAGCATAGGGAGGTGGAAGACAAGACAGCAAAGCAGTCATTTTATTAACAGAACAAAACCCAGATAAAGGTCTAGAGCTGCAAGGAGCCAGCAGACAGAGATCACTGTGAATCTTCAAAACCTCATGGGCCAAAGTAGGGAAAAATGAAAACAGACATTTTGGTAACCAGGATATGGGATCAACTTAAGTGTCCTTCCTCAGAGGAATAAATAAAGACTATGTGGTATATATATGCCAGGGAATATTATTTAACCAGTACTAAAGAATGAAACCCAATTATTCTCAGCAACATGGATGGAACCGGAAGACATTCTGTTAAGTGAAATAAGCCAGGCACTGAAAGACAAGTGCCGCATGTTCTCACAGGTGTGGAGCTAAAACATTAATCTCAAAGAAGTAAAAAGTAGACAATAGTTATCAGAGCCTGGGAAGGGTGGCGGGGCAGGAGTGTGGAGAGAATGGTTGATGGGTATAAGGGTATGGTGGTGTGGTAGAAATAATTTCTAATGTTCTATACAACAATAGGGAAACTATGGTTTACAACAGTCGATTGAATATTTCAAATTAGCCAACAGGATTTTGAATGTTCTCAATACAAAGAAATGATAAATGTCTAAGGTAACAGGAACACAAATTATCCTGCTCTGATCATTACTCATTGTATAACGTACTGAAATGTTACACTGTACTCCATAAATATGAACAACTACTGTGTCAGAAACAGAAAATAGAACCAACCTATAATGCTGGTACAACATACCAGAACTTACAGAACACCATGAAAGCAGACCTAAGAGGCAAGTTTATCGCTACGAATGCCCACATCAGAAAAACAGAGTGAGCCCAAATAAATAACCAAATAATGTACCTCAAGGTACCAGAAAAACAAAAACAATCCAAATCTAAAACTGATATAAAGAAGGAAATGATCGAGATTAGAACAGAAATTAATGATATTGAGACTAAAAAAAATACAAAGAATCAATGAATCAAATAGATATTTCTTTGGAAGAATATACAAAATAGACAAACCCTCAGCCAATCCTATCAAAAAAGGAAAGACCCAAGTCAATCCAATTAGAAATGAAAAGGTGAAATCACAACAGACACCTCTGAAATCCAGATTACTAGCAACTACTTTGAAAAGATGCATGATAAAAAATTGGAGACTGCAGAAGAAATGGGTAGATTCCTATAAAAATAAGAATTATCAAAGCTGAAACAAAAAGGTTTAAAAATTCTGAGTAATCCAATAGCAGGCAATGAAGTTGGAGCAGTAATACAAAATCTCCCAACTAAGAAAAGCCCAAGTCTCGATGGATTCACTGCTAAATTGTATAAGAATTTCAGGGAAAATCTAATGCCAATGCTCCTCAAACTCTTTAGTGAAATTGAAAGGGAAGGAATACTCCTAAAATCATTCCTGGAAACTACCATTATCCTGATTTCAAAACCAGACAAAGATGCAAACAAAAAAGACAACTATACACTAATATCTTTAATGAACACAGATGCAAAAATCCTCAAAAGATCCTGGCAAACAGAATGTAACAAATCATCAAGAAGATCATACATCATAACCAAAAATGGCCTCATCCCAGGAATGCAAGGATAGTTCAACATGTGGAAATCAATAAAGGTAACGTCACATAAACAGATGCAAGGACAACAACCACAAGATAATTTCAATAGATGTGAAAAAGCTTTTGACAAAATTTAACATCCATTCATGATAAAAACGCTGAAGAAAATAAATATAGAAGGTACTTATCTCAATTGAATAAGAGCCATTTATGGCAAACTGGCTACATCAGATTAAAGCAAGAATAACTGACAGCTTTCCATCTAAAATCAGACACAAGACAAGGATGTTTACTATTGCCATGCTTATTCAATACAGTACTCAAAATGTTAGAGCAATCAGGCCATACAAAGAAATAAAAAGGATATAGATAGGAAAGGAAGAAGTTAAATTCCTGTAGACAGGAAAGGAAGAAGTCATTTGCAGATGACATGATCCTTTACATAGAGGACCCCAAAAATTCCACCAAACTACTCCTAGAATTAATAACCAAATCCAGCAATGTAGCAAGGTATAAAATCAACACACGAAAATCAATACCATTCACAATAGCATCAAGAAAAAATTAAATACTTAAGAATTAACCTAACAAAGGAAGTAAAAGACCTCTACAATGAAAATGACAATATTCTGAAAAAGAAGATTGAAGAAAACATCAGAAAGTGGAAAGATGATGACGTGGTGGCACACGCCTGTAATTCCACCACTCAGGAGGCTGAGGCAGGAGGATCACTGCGAGTTCGAGGCCAGTTGGGTTACATAGTAAGTTTAAGGCCAATCTGTACTACATAGCAGGACCCTGTCTCAAAAGAAAGAAAGAAAAAAAAGCAAAGAAGGAAAACGGAAATGGAAAGATGACTCTTGTTCCTGGATAGGCAGAACAAATATACTCAAAATGGCCATACTTCCAGAACTGATATACAGATTTAATGCAATTCCAATGACAATACCAACAGCATTCCTCACAGGACTAGGAAAAAAGAGTACTAAAATTTAAATGGAACTAGAAGAGACTCTGAATACCAAAGGCAATCCTGGGCAACAATAACAAACCAAAAAGCATCAAACTTCTGGTTTTGAAGTTATATTACAAAGCTGCAGTGATAAATACAGCAATGGTACTCATTTGCACAAAGACAGACATGCAGATCAATGGAACAGACTAGAGGACGCAGAAACAACCTCAGGCATGCTCAGCTCTTGGATTTTCAACAAAGGGGCCAAAATCTGGAGGAAAGAACCTCTTTAGCAAATGGTTCTGGGAAAATTTGTTATCCACATGCAGCAGTTTGAATCTAGACACATATATTTCACCATGTTTTAAACTAAAATAAAAATGGAGCAAAGATCTAAATGTTAAAACAGAAACAATCTGTTGGGAGATAAAATAGATAAAACTCTTGAAGACATAGACAAGGACTCTCTGAACCGAACCCCACTTGTGAAATAACATCAAGAATCAACATCAAATTAAAAACCTGCACAGTGAAGGAAACGACCAATACAATGAAAAGACAAACTAAAGGACTTCTGGGAAGATGGTGGCATGGTGGAGCAGCAGAAATAGAGCCTTTC
Organism: Cuniculus paca; assembly: GCA_004365215.1. Lineage (NCBI taxonomy): Eukaryota > Metazoa > Chordata > Mammalia > Rodentia > Cuniculidae > Cuniculus > Cuniculus paca. Next base: position 4,915 of record RJWT010004524.1, read on the forward strand.
CAAGAATTGGTGTCCAGACCTTGGAAAATAGCAATGTGAGAAGGAGATGGGTCCCCAGGACCCAGGAAGGATCTGAAGCAAGAGTTAAAGCCCATGAGGAAAGTGAAGAGAGAGATTTCAAGGAAGAAGGGGGAGGTGGCAGGCAACACTTCCTCCCTGAGCCCAGACTCATTGTGTGGGAGGGGTGGCTTAAACGCATAGATGTATGGTGACTACTGGTGACCACAGAGGTCTCCATGGAGAAACTCACCAGTAGAATGAGTGGACACAGTGGAGTGCAGTGGCTGGTGAGTTATTCAGATTCAGCTATCCCCAGGAGAGGGTGATTCACTGGGAGCCATCCTGGAGGGAGGCCAACAGATCTCAGAACTCAGAGCAACTGCTGACTCCATCTAGCAGCTCCCAGTGTCAGGGTAAGGGGACCAAAGGACCAAATCCAAGCTGGTGGGAAGTCAGGAAGCCAAGTTTGAGCTGGCAGGGAGCCAAGTTCAAGCTGGAGGGGACACACAGAGTGCTGCAGGTTGAACAGGTCTGGTTCCAGCCTCATGGCCAGAAACCAACCAGAACGTCAGTGGAACTGACGGTGCAGGCTTGCTGGGATTGTCCAATAGCTCACACAGCCACAGCTGGCTTTCTGGGATTCATCAACTTGAAGCTGGTCTCTCTCTGCCCACATTGTCTAACACTGGCAGCAAGGATACACCTTGAAGTGAACATTTTTTTCTTTCTTTCTCTCTTTCCTTGTTTTTGTTTTTTCTTGGTTGTTCTTGCTTTTATGAGTGTGACCATGGTTTCTAGTTTTGTTGCTGTTCTCTCCCATTCTTATTTTTATTTCTCCCTTCTTTCTTTCCCTCCTGTCTTCTTCACCAGTTTTGCAAAGTTTGTGTGATCTTCTTTTGTCTTCCAGTTTGCTTCTAATTTCTTCTTATTCTATCTTTCTATTTTTCCCCTTAACTAAATTTTCTCCTTCTAAATTTTCTCCCCTGAGGGTAAAATCACAATATTGAGGGCTTACTACTGCATACAATTTTGTGGTTTGTTTTAGATTTTGTTGCATAACACAGATCTAGTTCATACAGTTAAAGGTGGCATATTAATAGTTACCTCAGTTTGTCATTTTCTAGGCTGGTGTTTATGCTATTGCTATTGCTGATTGTACCATTTAACCAAAGTCACATATTGTTCTAGCTAGTCATTCTTCCTAGTATGCCAAAACTGAGATTGCATAAGGTTCATAAAAAATACTACAGGCCAGTGCCTAAGAACCAGTGGCCAGGCCAAGTAGGCAGCAATTTCTCATTCCCAATAAATTAAAAACGTATGCAACAGACTGAAAACTCAAAAGACAGTTAAGGCACCTCTGAGAAGTAGTCACTTCCTAAGGGTTCTAAATACTAGCAATAAAACTATTCTATTCTTTTTTTTTCTTTTCCTGGGTTGATGCTTGTAAGTTGTGAGTATGCCACAAAACTATCTTTCAAAATTAATGGAGAAATAATATACTTCCATGACAAAGAAATTCATCACCACCAAACCAACGCTTCAAAATGTTCTGAAAGCCATTCCAGAGATAACAAGGATTACAACTCCATGAAACCCAACATAATGAATTCATCAGGCAAGTCAAACAATTAAATAGAGGGGAAAAAGGAGGCCAACAACAGGAAAATAACATGACAAGAATAAGTCAACATGTATCAGTTATTACCTCAGTGTTAATCTCAGTTCACCAAAGAAAAAGACTGGGTGAATAGATCAAGAAGTGTTGAGAGAGAAATTAGGGAAACAACACTTTTCACAATTGCACCCAAAAAACCTAAGAATCAATCTAATGAAGAAAGTAAAAGACCTCTACATTGAAAACTGCAGTACTCCAATAAAAGAGATAGGCAAGGATATCAGAAAATGGAGGATATCCTTTGTTCTTGGGTAAGAAGAACTAATATGGTGAAAATGGCCATACTTCCAAAATTGTTCTACATATTGAATGTAATCCTGATTGAAATTCTAACAGCATTATCTCACAGAATTAGAGAAAACAATCCTAAAATTCATTTAAAACCAGAAGAGACCTAAAATAGCAAAGGCAATTCTGGGTAACAAAGGCAGAGCAAGGAGCATTACAATCTCTGACTTGAAACCATACTATAAAGCCACTGTGATAAAAACAGAATGGTACTGGGAGAAAGACACCTGACCTGAGGGTCAATAGAACAGATTAGAAGATGCAGAAACAACTTCAGACATACTTAGCTATTTTATCTTTGACAAAGGCGCCAAACACCTTCACTGGAAGAAAGATAACCTCTTTAATAAATAGTGCTGAAAATTTTGGCTTTCCACATGCTGAAGATTAAAACTAGACCCATATCTTTCACCATGTACTAAACTAAAATTAAATGGATCAAAGATCCTATAGGGGATCTCCTGAGGGAGTCCTTGGGGGAGGGAGTCACCCCAAAAAGGAGGCTTTCACCTGTTAGTCCAGTCAGTGAAGGTTCCAAGAGCTGAGGATGCAGTTGCCTTTGGAGATGAGACCACAAAAGATATGGGCTGCCTGCAATGGGCTTGCCCGTTCAACTGTGTTTCCTGGCCAGATCTCCTCATGTCTGTTTGTGAAGCACCACCACCATCTCCTTATTTCCCTTTTGTCACTGACATCTCCTTATTTCCCAAGACCAGAGCCAAGAAAACAGCAAGCCTGGTCCAGTAGATTTCATTTACACAACAAGACCCTCCCCAAAACTTGTCACACAGTGGGTCATGAGGGAGGACCTCGCGTTTGTCCTGGAGCATCTGTGACCTGGGTGCCCACAACCAGATGACCTTCCAGCACCTCCTCTGTACCAAGAGGTCCTAATTTTCTAATGCTAGACAGAGACACGGATTCACAGAAACTTACCCCAGGCCTTGAAGAGTGATAGCATTGGAAGCAGCCTGACCAGCGTCATAGGAACCTGAAAAGAGTCAGGACAGCTCATCTTCAATGGTCAGGATTTGACCTTAGTAGGGCAACACAGCTGATGTTTTCTTCAGAAGGATCATGTGAAGGAATTTTCCAGCTGGGGTTGTCAGTCTCAATGGCACCTGGATAGGACTTTGCTTTATGGAGTTTTTTACTGTCTGCCCTTTTCATGATATTCTTAGCTTTTTGAAAGTTGTACCTTCTTCATGGGCGTTTTGGAGAAAGCAATCAGAAGACGCTGGGCCTTAGAAGACACTGTGGAACCTGGCACAGGACAGGCTCTTTGAAGCTCTGTCTCCCGGTCTGTCTAGTGACAGTCACAGGGGGACACCGAGAGTGTCACCTACAGCTTTCAGGCAGCCCTGGCCCGCGTCTCCTTGCCCCCAATACCGTCCTGGAACCCACACCTCTCCCCTCAGCAGCCAGGGAGCCAGGGGTCACTGCAGCGCTGGTGCTGTATTCCTACACACTCAGTGCTCATTTCAGTCAAAGAGATTTCAAGGTTCCGAGCCATGAACCGAGAATGTGGTAAGAACTATGACTCCGTGCGCATTGCAGCCTCAGCAGCCTTTCCCGCCAGGATGCACCTGCAACACTGAGGAGACTGAGAAGGTCGCTTTGGGCACTGGAGAGCACCCATTCCTAAGAAAGATGGAGGCGAAACACCTGGTGGTTTTATGTCTCCCACAAGCTTCGACACTGGGCTGAATACGAAGACTTCGTCTCCAGGTGGACACATTCCCAAGGCACAATTTACACTCTAGAGCTTTCCGAGAGACTTTCCTTGAAAGTACCCTCTTTCCCTCAAAAGAAGACCTCGCTGGAAAATACTCAGCCTTGAAAACTAGAGAACAAAACGCTAGCTCGGGGCAGCCTGTCCTCGCCTCACCTGCCTTAACAGAGTGGCCACTGAGCGAAAGGACAGTGATGGCAGGTACGGCCGGGATAGGCTGACTGGGGCTGATGTTTTTGATCTCTAGTTTTCAAGGCTGAGTATTTTCCAGCAAGGTCTCATTTCTGGGGAAATACAGTGTACCCTTACCAAGTTCCTTCCCTGTTTCTGTGCCAGCTTCCCTATTTCTGGAAGCGAATCTTTAACAAATTATCTCCACCTGAAACATTGTCTGAAGGTTTGTTTCCAGGAAAATTCCTCCTTACATACCAGGCTAACGGTGACCAAGAAGATATCAATGATTGGTTATATACATTTTCACATGACTGCATTAATGAAAACAAGTATATCTTACTTTTTCCACATAAAAAATACAAAATATAGAGCTGGGGATCTAGCTCAGCAGCTTAAGTGCCTGCCTGGCAAGCACAAGGTCGTGAGTTCAATCCCCGGTGCCAAAAAAAAAAAAATACAAAATATTTTAATGGAAAAAGAACCATGCCTGAATAATGGATAAACAAGACATGGCATTTGCAAGAATGGAATATTATTCAACCTTAAAAAGGAAGTTTTCATGTGTAAAAGGAAATGGGTGAACCTAAATCAGCCCTCATAGGACAAATACTGTATGATTCCACTTATATATAAGTTACCTGGAACAGTCAAACTCACAGGCACAGAAACTGGAATGGTGGTTTCCGGGGGCTGGGAGAGTGGGGAGTTAGTTTTTAGTGGGTTCAGTTTGAGATGATGACAGAGTTCTGGAGATGGATGCTGGTTACACAAGAAAGTGAAGGTGCTTAATGCCCCTTAGGAGTACACTCTTAAAAATGCTTTAAACGTTATTTTACCACAGATTGTTGGTTTTGTTCTGTTGTGTTACATTCTGTTGCATTGTGTTGTGTTGTGTTTTGGTAAGACAGGGTCTCGTCATGTAATTCAGGCTGATCTTGAACTCACTATGTAGCCCAGGCTGGCCTCAAATTCACAGCAATCCTCCTGCCTCAGCCTCCCAAGTACTGGGATTATAGACATGCACCACTATGCCAGGGGTTAAAAATCAAAAAAGAAGGGAAAGGAGGTGGGTGGGCAGGGAGGAAACTGTCTCTGTGCTGGAGGCAGAGCAGGACCAGGGCAGGGGAAGAGTAAATACCAGCATGAATGAAGTACTTGAGGACCCCGGAGAGCTGCGGGTCCTCATTGACATTGAGAAGGTGAGGGAGGGTCTTCATCAGCTGCCGCTCCTGGAGGAGACAGAGAGAGTCGCGTCACCAGACTGCACCCTCCCTGTCCACTTCTGCACCAGCTTGGGTCTAGGAGCAGAGGCCGGGTCGGGAAGGTGGCCAAGCAAGGCAGGGGTAGCTGGGGTGCATGGCAGGGCTGGGGTCAGCTGTCAGGAGCCTGAGTGCATCTGGACAGGACTTTTCCAAGGCACAGCCACCTGCCGTCCTGTCCTCCCCTCACCAGCTGCCCTTGTGCTGCCCCGTCCTTGACTTCTGCCCCGCCAGTCTCTTCGGGCCCTGGAGAGCTTGGGCTCCCTGCTCCCATCTGCCTGGGCCCCCCACCAGCAGCTCCTGGTTGGGTCTCCCTCCACCCTTCCATCTTCCTAAGGCCCTGCCACTGCTTAATTGGTCACTAGGTATTGATGGCAAAAAAAGGGACACTTTGCATTAACCCTCCCCTGGTTACCTAAGTGCATTTCCTTCTTTATAGCAAGTATTGGCTGGTGTCATGCTGATAGAGGACTGACAGTCCAACAGGACTGGAACAAACTACAGGCACAAGGACATTGTGTGTGTGTGTGTGTGTGTGTGTGTGTGTGTGTCTGTGTCCATGTGTCCGTGTGTCTGTGTGTCTGCGTGTCTGTGTGGTGTGCTGGGGATGGAACCCAGTACTACATGCATTGTAGGCAAATGCTCTGTCACTGAGCCAAACCTCTAATTCCATGCAAGGAGAACTTTTAATTTTTAAAATCTGTTCTGATTAAGAGTAAAGAAGATAAAAATCCTTCCAACTGGCATGATTCATGCAGAATACAAATCCCGGACATCTGTGCTGAGTCCTACTGGGCCCCAGAGTCACAGGCCCTGCCACCCTTACACAGGACGCTGCTTTAGTAGGGCTTCAAGCTGCATCCCACTTTGTCCTGCCTTTGGAATTCTTGGTCCCTGTCTTCACCCGGGCTCCTGATGCCACAGACGCCTCCTACTCCACTCCTGCCGCCTGTGGCCTTGTCTAGGCTTCTGAGGCCTCCAGAGCCCAGGGCGGCCTCTCCCACCTGTCCTGTGTCCCAGGTCTGACCTATAACTTTGGGGTGTGCCTTGCCTGGAGCCTCATGGCTGTGGTGGGGTGGGGTGGGGGTGGCAAGGGGAGGCAGAGAGGGCATCTCCCTCGCCCCTGCATGAGATTTGCATCACAGCCCAGGGGCTAGGGATGTAGCTCAGTCACAGGGCACTTGTCTAGATTTCACAAAGCCCTGGGTTCCATCCCCAGCACCAGAAAAAAAATCTATATTTATATCACAGGCCATTGTGATCTGATATTGGCAGTGAGGGCCAGAGAGATACCATGGCTCAGGTCACTCCATACAGTCCCAGGATACAACTCCTAACAAATTCTCCCCAAACCCTCCTCACCAACAGCCTTGAATTCCATGCTCAGCCACACTCATCAGTGCACACCGAGGCCTTGCTGGCTCCCTTCCTTTCATGCCCTGCCACTCTCCCCCTAGCTCCACCAGTAATAGTAAGTCCTGTATCATATGTCCCATCTTATGTGTTCACTGACAAAGCCTCACTGCACTTGGGGAACTGTTATGGCTGTGTCTAGAGGTCCCCCCAAAAGCCTCATGCAATCACAGGTGGGGCTTTTTCAGAGGTGGCTGGATCTAGAGTGTGTGACACTGGGATTGATTCATGGTGAAATGCTAGGCTCCAGGGCACTAGGATTAAGGGTGTGAGCGCTACCTTCCCTGAGTAACCTGGATAAGATATAAGGGATAGAAAGATCCATGGTCACCCCTTATTGCTTTGCTGCCTTCTGCCCACCATGAACTGTTTCTCCTCTGCAGTGCCTGTTGCTGTGTCATTCTGTCTTGGAACTAGCCAATTATGGACTGAAATTGCTATTAACTACGAGCTAACTAAAACTTTCCCCCTTTAATTCATGGTATCTGTGGAGGACCATCTGGATGACTCTCCTTGAAAGAAGAGCAGTTATCTCCATATTGGCTAAACCTGGCCCTGTTTCCATGTGTTGATATGTACAGAGCTGGCTAGGACTTTTCTTTATGCCCTCAGTTTGCTTTAAGCAATGCCAGTCGGTCTAGCCAAGGTGCTGATGTGTAGTCTTTGAAACAAGGTGACAGGTCAGTGTTGCCCCGCCCTGTAGCCCCCGGGAAGCTTGTGTGAGCCAGGCAGGAGGGAAAGCCGTGCTGCACGCTGTGGGCTGGGTTTGAGCCTCCAGATAAGAGGCTATGACTCCCCAGTGCATAAAAGATCGCACATCAGAGCTGAAGCCCCAACCCCAAAACATGAGATACTGCCTCAAACTGTGTTACGCAGATCACTCCTTCTGCACATCCTTCTCTGCGTATTGCAGAGGTGATTTCAGGCCACCCACCAAGGCCAGCTCACAGCACACCCTCACTTCCCGCCACTCTCACAGTCACTCAGCCCCAAGCCACTCCCCTCGTCAAGAATTAATAAAAACTGGGTTTGGCCCCGGGTCGAGGCCTTTGTTCTGATTAACCATCACCCTAGCTGGACTTAGCACTCTCTTGGCTCCTCACAACTATAGATATGCCTTGGTGTCTTTATTCTCGCCGTGGGTTGCACTGCAAGTGGTAGATTGAACTCGCTAGAATTCCAGTAACTTTTCCGTGGGATTACAAATATAAACGTCCTGGGCAATGATGAGATCCGGGAAGGCTCCTTATAGGTGCCAGGGATTTTGTCTCAGCGACGAGGAAAGTATCTAAGACAGAGGTCTCCACGTACAGGTGGGGCCGCCCTCTGCACGGGGGAGGGCAGCTCACCAGGGCCGCGGCCGCGGACTGCTGCTCCCATTCCCTCCGTGCCTGCTCCAGCAGGTGCGCCCAGGTCCCCGGGGCAGCGAGCGTCCCCAGCTGGTGTTCTGCCAGGAAAGAGCAGAGGAGTTTAAGCTCTAGGAGGAGGGAGGATTTTAAGCACCAGGCCCAAGGAGTCGGGGATGAGGCAGAGTCACTGCACGAGTCTCAACTGTGTTCTCAGTGAAGACGGGGACCCTGTGGAGGGGAAGCTGAACCGCACACCAGTGTGGAGAATGCGTCGGGCGAGTCCTACGATGAGCAGCGTTGCCGTGCAACTCAGAAGCACTAGGGCAAGAAGGTGCTTCTGAGGGGAGATACTCTCTCTCTTTTCTGTAGGCACATGAAGGGGATTCGATGCATCTCATACCGTCATGGCAGAGAATTCCCCACAAGCCCACTGCATTCAGGAAGAATCATAGATTTTATCTTACATTGTCTTGCATGTATTTTGTGTCTTTGCTTATGAGTAATGGGAATTAGATGCCATGTATAGGTCAACATCCAACACATCCAGGATTTGGTGTTAGAGACACTTGTGAACCAGATCTATGCGGGGACGAGCCACGCGTAGGACCCTTAGGAAATTCTTCACCGAGGAGGAAGCCTGGAGATGTTCCTGGCGGAGCTGCCTGACCCGTGTCTGACACTGTGAGGAATGGGACCGTGGGGAGGAAGAGCTGGCACAACCAGAGAGTCCAGCTGGGGAGGGACAAGGACCCAGGGTTAGGAGCATGAGTGTTACAGAGCATGAAACAGAAGTTTTGGGCTTTTTTATGTTGCTGTCTTGATGTTGGACACCTTACCAATTGTGTATCAACAGCTTTCTAGTTTACCTTTGTCATCCATCCCATTTTCAACCATTAATGGGCATAAAATGTACACGTGGCATGAAAAATATATGGTGAACTTTTTAATTTAAAAAAGATTTATTATGGTAAAAGACACATTGTCATGAATCCCCTGAAAATACTGCTCCTGGCCTTGATCACACTTATCCCCTCCTTCAGACCATTTTCTGGAGAGGTTCCACAAGTCCTCTTTCCTGAGTGTCTTCAGTGGTACTCTTGTGGCTGCCTCAATGTCCTGAACCAATGCGAAACGTTTACCTTTTGTCAGCACTTTGACTTGCAGAAAGAGTCCAAGATCACATGGTGCCAGATCTGGTCCATAAAGCGGATGAGGACACACTGTAGTGTTTTAATACGGCTGATTCCATAGGATGGCAGTTGGCAGCAACATGCACCAGTTTTTGATCATACCTTGTAAAAACGCTTGTAAAGGACTTGTAGAACTGCTTCAGATAGTAGCAAGAACGATGGGATAATTTATGACAAACCAACAGCCAACAATCATAATATTAAATAAGGAGGAAGCTAAAAGCTTTACCTCTAAAATTAAAAACAAGACAAGATGTGCACTGTCACCACTGCTATTTAATGTAATTGTCAAAATATTAACCAGAGGAATCTGGCAAGAGATAAAATTAACAAGGATATGTACAGAAAAGGGAGAACTCCAGTTATTATTATTTACAGATGACATGATTCTCTATATAGAAGACCCAAAAATTACACCAAAAGGCTCCAAGAATTAATAACCAAATTCAGCAAGGTACAAAGTCAACACACAAAAATCAATAGCATTCCTGCACACCAATAACGAACTCACCTAGAAAGAAATTAGGGAAACAATACTTTTTATAATAGCATTGAGAAAAAGTAAATACTTAGGAATTAACCTAACAAAGGTAGGTGACAAACTACAGTACTCTGAAAAATGAGACAGAAAAGAACATCAGAAAATGGAGACAGTCTCTGTGTCTGGATAGGCAGAACCAATATAATCCAAATGGCCATACTTCCAAAACTGATATACAGATTTAAAGTAATCCCAATCACAGTACCAATAGCATTCCTCACAGAACTAGAGAAAACAACTCTAAAATTTAGATGGAACCAGAAGAGTCTCAGGATAGCAAAAGCAATCCTGGACAATAAGAGCAAGGCAGGAAGAATCACAACTCCAGACTTTAATTTATACTACAAAGCTACAATAATAAAAACAGTATGGCATTGGGGGGAAAACAGGCACATGAATCAAGGAAACAGAACAAAGGATGCAGAATAACTTCAAGCACATTCAGCTATCTGATCTTTGACAAAGGGGCCAAAAACTTAGGCTGGAGGAAGGGTAGAGCCTCTTCAACAAATGATACTGGGAAAACTGGCTATCCACGTGCAGAAGATTGAATCTAGAGCTGGACTCATATCTCTTACTATGTAAATTAAAATCAATATGGATCAAATATCTAAGTATTAACATAGAAACAATCTGCTGGGAGAAAAAATAAGTAAAACTCTTAAAGACATAGGCATAGGCAAGGGCTTTCTGAACAGAATTCCAGTTGCACCAAGAATCAACAAATGGGATCACATCAAATTAAAAAACTTCTATACAAGCCGGGCGTGGTGGCTCACACCTGTAATCCCAGCACTCTGGAGGCTGAGACAGGCGGATCATTGTGAGTTGGAGACCAGCCTGGGCTACAAAGTGAGCTCAAGGCCAGCCTGAACGGCATAGTGAGATCCTGTCTCAAAAAGACAAGGGCCAGGGATCTAGCTCAGCAGCCTAAGCGCCTTCCTGGCAAGCGCAAGGTCATGAGTTCAATCCCTGGTGCCGCAAAAAACAAACAAACAAACAAACAAAAAAAAAAACTTCTATACAGCAAAGGAAACATCCAATAGAAGAAAGAGAAATGGAAAATGCAAATATTTTTCCAGCTATTCTTTGGACGAGGACTAATATTAAGAATATATAAAGAATCCCCCAAAATTAGACCTTGCCCTAAAATAAAAGGCCCAATCAAAAAATGGGCAACTGAAATGAACAGACATTTCTCAGGAGGGAAATACAAATGGTCAATAAATATATAAAAAAATGTTCAACTTCACTATCTGAGAAGTGCAAATTAAAGCAACACTATGATTTCATCTCATTCCAGAAAGAATGGCTATCATCAAGAAATCAGGTAACAATAAATGCTGGTTAGGCTGTGGGGGCAAAAGGAATCCTTCTATGTTGTTAGTGGAAATATAAACTAGTACAGTCATTACGGAAATATTATGGAGATTCCTCAAAAGCCTAAAGCAAGAAATTCCATTTGACCCAGTTATTCTTCTAGGTATCTTCCCAAAAGAGTTAAAGTTATCATATTACAGTGATACATGCATATCCATGTTTATAGCAGCACAATGCATGATAGCTAAATCTTGGAAGTGGCCTAAATGTTGGTCACCAGATAAACAAATGAAGAAAATATATTTATACACAATAGAGTACTGTGCTGCCATAAAGGATAAACTTGAATCATTTGTAGGAAAATGAATGTACCTTGAGACCACAATATTAAGTGAAATGAATGAGACATATAAGCTTAAATATCACATGCTTTCTCTTATATGAGAAACCCAAAATATAAATGAAGAGCAAAATAAAAGATAGTTAATAGGAAAAAAGAGAGAGGTGGAAGGAATGGGAGGGAGGTTAGTGAAAAATGCAGCTTGGAGGGGAAGTAGCAGAAGTAAAAAGAATTAAGATGTGTTATGAACATGTACCAACTCTTCACGATGAATGTAATCTTTATGTACTACAAATATGTACTAATAAAAATAATAAAAAATACAAAAAGAATTATGGGATAAGTGTGTTCAAAGTGAGGGGAATATTTTGAGGGAGATTCATGGTAATGTGTCTTTTACTATAATAATTTAAAAAATTTAAACCTTCATTCTATATTGTGATTACCCATTCTATATCTTGTATACACCCCTTGTATGTCTCATATCTTCATGATGCCAAACTGAAAACTTAAAGCAATGACTGGATGACTGTGCATTAGAATCACTGTACACTTTAACAGATATTTGAGGCAGTTAGAGATGTTCAATGTCAAAGGGCAGGTGTGCTCTGGGGCCTTAATTCAGAATCCGTTACTCACTAAAAGTATGGTATATACTCTTCTGCAGTCCTTCAGTCTCCTGTTTTTACCAACCCTCGCCAAGCAGGTGCAACATTACAACCAGGATGCCCTCAGCCTACTGTCTACGAGAATAAACAGGGTTAAGAAAATAAAACTGTTGGTGATCACTGAATTAGAACAGGGGACAAACTCACCTGTTATTCACTAATAGCATGATTTGCATTTTCTTTTGCGGCAGTCAGGGATTTAAATCAGCCTTTTGCAAAGAAACAGTGACTCTTCACAGATGCCCAGTTGGTAACTAACAAAGGGACTAAGCTTGGTGTCTCCACCTTCATTCTGTATCTGCCTCCTCTATCACCTAAAACATCAGCTCACATCTCCGCTTAGCTTGGCAGAGAGGCAGGTTAGTCACTGAAGGAATGCCTCCCTAAAATCTGGTAACATAAGTTTTATTAGTTCTGACGTTACCTAACTTATCCCCCTTCAGACTGTGGACATAAGAGATTAACAGGGACATTTGGCTGTTACCCTTTCCTCCAGAATCCCCAGAATGGGTATCTAGAAGTCTCTGGCCAGTCTCAAAACCTACAGCAGCCTTGGACTCTGGCAGAGCTTCTGCAAACTGTGACTGCCCCCTTCCCAAGCAAGAATAATTGTCTCTTGGGAGCAGAATTGCCCTTCAAGCCATGAGGATTCTCCAGAGCTGCCAAATGAGCACTGAGATAGTGACCAACCAGATCTTAGCTCCCCTCAGCCACCCATAACATCTTGTGCCTTTTCCTTTGAGCTGGGTCCCCCTGTCCATTCCAAACGGCCGCCCTTCCTGTCTTTTCTCTTACTTTCCAGTTAAAACTTTTGCCTGTAAATAACTACTGTTGCTTTGGTTTCCATTTCCATTCTTACTGAAGCAAGGACCCACACTCACTAGCTCCACACAGCTTGGCCCGAGGTTCTCAGCTGGTGCGTGGGGAGCCCAGCCACCAGGAGAGCACTGAACAGAAGAGGTGGGGGCTGCTGATGCACCCTGGGCTACCATCTCACTCACCGCATGAAGTCGTAAATGTCAAATGCTGCCCCCTGCCCACAATGTGTTAAGGAAAATGGTAGAAATCATGGCCTCAAATAAAATGACAAAGAATGAGATTAAAATGACTATTTTAAAAGGCAGGCTGTTGCTTCTAATAACTGATTGTGAGTCTTCATTGTCTTTAAAATAAAGTTTCTTTTTTGTTCTTTAAGGTTAAGCCCAAATATTGTGAATGAAACACCAGAGGCCCTGCCCACCTGCCCTTGGGCTCCCTCCTGTTCCACCCAGGTGTCCTTCCCCGCTCCAGGCCTCCAACCCCAGCCCCTGGGCAGCTTAGACCCCTCCTTGCTGCAGCCATGGACTGAGCATATCTGACTCAGTTTACCTGGCACTCCAGAGTTTCCACATCCGAGCAGTAGTCTGTCGTTCTCTGCCCTTGACTCTCTTGCCAATGCGCAGGTGTTGACAACAGCTTTGTTCCGGACCTTTTTAGCCCTTTCATGAGCAAAGACAAACACTCTCTCAGGTCCCTTTGTGGCTGCAGCAGAACCACCAGACCCAGAGCAGCAGAACTGTGCTCAGAGGCCACGCAGATGGGAGCCTGTCCCTGCTTGGTCGCCAGATATTCCAGCCTTCCCCGTTCCAGTTCCACTAAACCATTAGGACCGAAAGCAACTTTGGTAACTTGCGTGGTTCAAATAAACGTGTGTGGCTCAGCTGCACTGTGCTGGCCCTGGGTGTCCTGAGGCCCGACACACATTCTTATTCGAGAATCTGTACAATCACCTTTGCTGCTGCTGGAATAACTGAAAGCCTAGACCGTGAGCCACTGTCCTGTCAGGTGCCCCAGGCCAGGAGGGACTTAGAAGTCTCTGGGTTCATTCCACTCCGGTATCACCAGAGAACACATGGAATACTTCAAATATTGCACAGGGCATACTTTACTAAAACACAACTGGTTCTTTATTGGAATACCTAGCATCTTGTAGTGTGTGTGTGTGTGTGTGTGTGTGTGTGCGTGCAAGTGCACATATCTGTGTGTTGGGGATCAAACCCAGGACAGTGCATGCAAAGCATATGCTGTTTTTCTGAATCACTGCTCCAGCGACCCTCCTATATTTTCATTTGCTAAGTCTGGCAACTTCGATCCTCTGATTTTACACAGGAGAGATTGAAACAGTCAGTGGCAAGGCTGGCCCAAGTTACACAGTCCACAGAAAACCTGCTTCTCTCCTCTGTGGCACCACCTCCCCTGCAAAAAACTGCTAGGAACACACGTGCATCTGATAGGCAGGGAGCAAATGAGCATTCTAGATACTGTGCAAGCAGAAATTCGACCTAAAGACCTGAGTTTGTACTGCTGGAAGAAAATGCAGAATGATGTGAAACATTGAGGCTGGGCTGTGAGGGGTGAGAATGAAGGTGTCACACAGGCACGGGTGACAAACTGAGAAGACAGCAGAAGGGAAGACTAGCAGGAAAGGGAATCACTTGGTGGCCTAATCATAACTCTTGTTTCCAAGTACCTTTTGTATGCCAACCAGAACTTTGCAGGAATGAATGGTTCAGCCCCTCAGTGTGTAAGGGAGAAAAGGATAAAGGCTCAGCCTCTCTTCTGGGTCACGTAGCTGCCTGAGCTGCTCCATGTGACTTACAAGCCCTGAGACCTGACAAGTGACACCTAGGGCTGGCAAATAATCTTCGTTTCCCTGTGACTCCAAGCTCCTGGAATGCAGGGCAAGAACGCCCTGCTTCTCTCTGCCTTGATCAGAGCTGCAGGGATGGCTTCTCAGTCTCTGCCTTGGTGTGGGAAGGATGAGTGGGGACGTTGTGGGGCAGGTTTCCACCCACAGTCACACTCGCCTTTCTCACAGCGCCCAGGAGAGGCAGGGGTGTAGGATGAACTGCAGATGCCAGCCTTGCAGAGCAAGAGCACAGCTCGGGACAGCCGCCTGCCAGAGCTAACCGTGCACAGGGTGTTTCCCAGGCCAGGCGGGTGGCAAGCAAGCAGGTGCTGACAGCCTCCCCAGTGAAGAGGCACCTATGACCTCCAGGCCTTTCCCAAAGAGTGTAATCCCTGCACGGACCCTGTCAGATGAGCTAACCAAGCGAAGGGGATGCTGACATGTTCAAAGGGAGTCCCTGGACAGTCATCTCTTCCATAGCTCATCCTCATTTATTATTAGCCCAACTCCTGGTCTGGCTGTATTCTCTCCCTGTGTAAGAGGACTATGTGAACAGTCATGCTATTGGCAGGAAACTAAAATAAATCACAACGGGATTGGCATCCGAGCCTCTCCCATCAGTGCCAATGACTCCTCTCCTATCTAGGGCTTGAGAGACAGAATTGCTTCTTTTCCTGTTTGTTTTGTTCCCTATCACTTCTGTTACACATCATTTTGTTTTTCTTCTCCTGGATCCTCACCCCACAGGCCAACCTATCAAGCAGGAGAGCCCTGGAAAAGGTTGCCCAACACAGAACTACCGTAGAAAAGAAATATTCATAAATGTACCTTTCAGCATATCTCAACGTCGATAAAGTTTCCTCATAGCAGATGTCAGCTGGGCTTATGGCTGCGATCTGTGAAAACATTCCTTGCAGATTTTATTATTTATATAGGGCTTTGTTGCTATTGATGTTGTGAAAACGACTAACAGTCATAGAACAGCTTTGTATCTTACAACTTACAAGATTGTTCAAATCTATAACTCAGAAAACTAGGCTTAGAGAAAAATAATACTCTCCAAATCTCCCAGATTATAACTGGCAGAGCTGGAGTTTGAACCCCCCACGGACTAACTCTAATCCCCACGCCACTGAGCTTAGAAGGACACTGTTCTCAGTGTGGCGTCCCCATGATTTTTTCAGGGTTCCAGGGATTGTTTAAAGCTAGCACTGCAAAAATCAATAGGAATTGCTTGTGCCTTCCCAGCCGTTTCCATGCTTTCGAGTCTGGGTGTTGATTTTGGAGTCATGGCTCTAGAATTTAGAAAACAAACTTCTCCAGTCAGAACCTTTTTGATGACTTGGAGGTGGGCAGGCTCACTGCTGGTGACTGGGGACAACGTTGTAACTGTCCTCAAGGCAGCACATGATTTGTGGCCCTGAACCCTCAGCCTGGCAAAGATGTCTATAACCTCTTTTGTTTTCAGTATGGGGACTGAATCTAGAAAGCCTCAAGCTACATCCCTAGCCCTTTTACGATTTTATCTTGAGACAGAACCTTGCCAAATTTCCTAGGCTGGCCTTGAATTTGCCACCCTTCTGCTCGGCTTCCTGAGGAGCTGGGCTTACAGGTGTGCACCACCACACCCAGCTACCTGTATCTTTAAAGCTTGTTCACTTGCATCACCTCACTTAGCATAGCAGGAGTGTTTTCAGGTGGCCACTGTTACTCGCTCCACTTTAGAAATGAAGGCAATGAGATTTTAAGATCTGCGCTGAAATCGGGACTGTTGCTGTGGAGACTAGAGATTGGCGGTTGGCCTTGCAGAATCGGTTTTGTTTCCTGAGATGATCGGTGATCACCTCTCACCTCCTCCCCCTAACATTCTTTGTTAAATCATTGTAATGGGGGCTGGGATGTAGCTCAGTGGTACAGCGCATGCTTAGTATACACAAGACCCTTCCTTCAATTCCCAGCACTAAATACCCCAAATGAATTAGAGACACAGTAATTAAAAGCACACTAATGCTTTCAGGCAGCCCTTTCCAGTTTTGCAAGGCTGAGCTTGCCAGTGTGCACACCTAGACACCGTCCTGTTGGCCTCACGGTCTCAGGTGATTTTGTACACACTTGCTTAGACCTGTTCGATTTTAGTCTAACATTCAGAGGATGTGTTGAGGGCCTTGTGCTGCTGCTGCTGCAGCTGCTGTCGGAGTGCTGGCGTGACCCCAGGCCCCCACACATGCTAGGTGAGTGCTCTGTCAGAGCACTATACCTAGCCCATAGGGGCACAGTTTTACTGCAGGTTCTTGAGGGGTGGCCCAGGGAGCCCCACAGGTAACCGATAACCAAATAAGGTTCAAAGTATTTAAAGTAGGCAAGATTGAAAGATAAAGTAAAGATGTGTTTTACTGTGAATTTGGGAGAGGCAACCTCCCAGGTCTCAGGGTCTCTTCAATAGGACCCCGCGGGAGGCAGAGTTTGCCTGGGTTTGACTCTCTGCAGCTGGTGAGCAAAGAGCCCTGATTTTAACTCGGGTCTCTGGCTCTTGGGGGCGGGGGTCTGGAGTCTTTGGGAAGGTGACAGACTGGGTGGCACTCCTGATGGTGTGCCTGCTTCCTACAGAGCTGATGCCCAACCTCGCCACGAGGTGACTGCCGGTTGAGAATGGCATGGCTTTGCCAGGGTTATGTTCTAAATCATCTGTTTTTTTCTGATAATAAAAGTAATATATGTGCCAGGCTGGAGTGAAGCCCAGCACACACCAGGCCCTGGGTTGCATCCCCAGCACGGCAAAAGCAAAACAAAAAGTAATACATGTTCCTGAAAATTACAGAAAAGAACAAATTAAAAATTAGAGTTAGTAATACAAAAACTTTATTTGAATACTGTAGTAGAAAAGGTACCGGGGGCGCGAGGTAATGTGTGAGGAGGTAAATATGCAGCAGGTCACTGCAAAGCGCTGCATTACAGGTGCATCGAGAGGAATTTTAATCACAACGACAACGTCAATAGCTGTAATAACTAAATCAGTCTAAAATGTGGTAAGAAAGTGGTTTTACCAAAGTAGTTCTGCTGTTCCCGCCCAGAGCTGACTGGAGCAGTTTGGTCAGGACAGAGTCTCGGTAGGGAATGTGCAGCACTTTCTTCCTCAGGGCGGCATCAGCCAGAGCGCTGGATGGAAAAGACGCAAACAGTAGCTTAGTAGAGGGCATCAGGAAGAAACCTGCCTCCCTGGGGATAACTCAGGATCAATCTGTAAATCCCATTTGACTTCCTGAAACCTGACAATGACACAGAAGAGCCGAGACACCTCCTGCAGCGAGGCCAAAGCAAGAGAGCACAGAGCACCACGCCCTCTGTGGGAGTGCTGGGGAA
This sequence comes from Cuniculus paca, assembly GCA_004365215.1. Taxonomy (NCBI): domain Eukaryota; kingdom Metazoa; phylum Chordata; class Mammalia; order Rodentia; family Cuniculidae; genus Cuniculus; species Cuniculus paca. Next base: position 22,895 of record RJWT010004524.1, read on the forward strand.
ACCGGGACCAGAGAGGGAAGCTGGGCCCAAGAAACTAACACACTAAACCCCGGAGGGGCTGTGATGTTAATTTGTGCAGGACCAATGGCGTCAAGACAGGATCCAGGAGTGGCAGGAAGTCCTTTTTTTGTCTTTTGTTCGCACTTCCTTAATAGGAGACGGAATGAGAAGTCCCCACCCTGCTCCAGGGACGACAAAGAAGGCAGTGTGGACCCTGGTGAGGTGGCCACACCTGTAGTCCCGGCTGCTTGGGAGGGCGAGGCAGGAGGATCACTTGAGCCCAGGAGTTTGGGATCGGCCTGGGCAGCATAGCAAAACCCCACCTCAAACAAAACAAAGCAAAAGGGAGCGCTGGCATCGAAAGCAATAAAGGAAAGAAAGAAGGAAATCTCATTTGTAAGAAATTATAATCACAAGAAGGGAAAAAGAAATCCATAAAATTAAGACAACTTATTGAAAACAAGTAAACTGATCTTGTAGAAAAGAAGACAAAAATGAAAAATGCCATGAGTAGGATTAACAGTAGATTAGATACTGCAGTAGTTGGAAATAGTGAATTAGTTCAGAAGAAATGATCCTGGCTACAGCCTAGGGCCACAGTGATGGGAAACAAGCAGGAGAGGGTAAGAGACATGGAGGAGAGAGTGAGACAGTCCAAATAGTCCAATGGAGCTCCCAAAAGGGAAAAGAAGAAACAAAATGGATGGAGGTGATATGTGACAGGTAATACTGAGAATTTTCCAGAACTAATGAAAATCACTAATCCACAGAGCTATGAAGTCCCAGGAAGCTCAATCATAATAAATAGAAATTTACACTCAAATACAACAAGGCCAAATCAGAGCGCACCAAAAAGAGCTTCAAAGCTGATTTTAAAAAGACAGATTAAGCCATGCATGGGGGCACATGCCTGTAATCCCAGCATTCAGGAGGCTGAGGCAGGAGTATGGCTACAAGTTTAAGGCTGGCCTGAACTACATAATGAGTTCAAGCCCAGTCTGAACTACATAGCAAGACCTTGTCTCAAAAAAAAGTTTTAAAGAAAGAAAACAGCAATTGGATAACAGGATGGCATCTGTCTTAGTTACTTTTTATTTTGCTGAGACAAAATACTCAATGCCCAAAGTTAAGGGAGGAAAGCTTTATTTAACTCACAGATTTTAGAGGTTTCATCCATAATCAGTTGGCTCCAAGGCAGGGTGGCTCATGGCAGAGGGCAACAGTTCATGGTCATAGAAGACAACAAAAGCAACGAGGGAGAGACAAGCCTCTTTCTGTAGCTTTTATTGTATGCAGGCTACCTTCCCTTGGGTGGGTGTAACACTCATACTTTTAATCCCAGCTAGAGCTATGCCAAACCAATCAGTAGACTGATTTACTAATCACACACCCTCAATCCCAGCATCACATACTCTAGATTCAGCCACCTCTAAAAAAGTCCCTTCTGAACAATGTCAGAGGGGGACCATCCAGTGGGGCCAGTCGATTGAATGGAGAGGAAAAGTAGGGAGAAAATTGGCAGGAAAATAGCATGGCAGAGACAATACAGTACAAGAGGGCCTCAAGGCACTAATAGAAAAAGAGGCATAGTGGATCAGGAGACAGGATCCATCAATATGCTCTATGCAAGAAATACATTTAGCTAGAAAGAAAATTCATAGTCTGAAAGTCAAAGGAGAGAGAACAATGCCCTATGTGACAGGGAGCCAGAGGGGGAAAAAAATAATC